>JACXGM010016230.1:0-20659 GCA_016801145.1 Umbra pygmaea | reverse complement strand
ACAAAAACTGCCCAAAAGCGCCTATACTTCCTGAGGAGACTCAAGAAGTTTGGCATGTCTGTCAGGATTTTAATAAACTTCTACAGGTGCACCATTGAGAGCATCCTCTCAGGCTGCATTACAGCCTGGTACGGCAGCTGCTCCGCTGCTGATCGTAAGGCCCTTCAGAGGGTGGTAAAGTCAGCGGAGCGCATCATTGACTGCTGCCTCCCCTCCTTGCAAGGCATCTACCATAAGCCATGCCTTAGGAAAACAAAGAACATCCTCAAAGACCACAGCCACCCAGGCCGTGATCTTTTCTCACTACTGCCGTCTGGTAGACGTTACCGGAGCATCAAGGCACGGACCACCAGACTTAAAAACAGTTTCTTCCCACAGGCCATTTGGCTGCTCAACATGGAACACAGACACTGATCGCAAATTGTCTGTTGAGCACTAACACTCTCTGGTCACTTTATGCTCTCTACATCTGATGTAGCAGAATTCAAATGCACCTTAAAAGCAATTTTCCATGCCAAATCTATAATATTTACTACTTCTACTGTTGTACATTTTCCAGACCACTGCTCAGTACATAGCGTTTTATTATTATTACTATTGTCATTATTATTTTAAAATTCTTATATTGTTGTAATTCTTGTTTATAAGCCCACTGCATAGAATCGCTGTGCCATGTCAAAATAAATTTCTCTGCATAGGATGATGTATGTTATTCGATGCATATAATAAATAAGCAACTTTGACTTTGACTTTACAATAGTTATTTATTTATTATTTGATTTAAATTGTTGTTTGCTTAATTTAAGCCCTCATGTTCCAGGCCACCTCAAAACGAAAGGGAAAAAATATACCACTTAATAGCAATGTGGTGTATACAATTAATTTGAAATTCTGAAATGTAACTTGCAATATGGAGTAGTTGTGATGCACACATTCATCGATGATCGCTGGTTCAACAATTCACTGAACTGGGTGGTTATACCATGAACACAGCTAGTCACACTGGAGAACTTGCCTACACGAGGTCAGACCAGACGTGAGATTTTATCGCAGCCTACAATCACGTTGAAATTGACAATCAGGAGATTGTCTTGACCAGGACCACACCCCTAAATCCATTGAAGCAACTGCCATGTGATTGGTTGAGTAGATCATTGCATTAAGGAGAAATTGAACGGGTGTTCCTAATAATCCTTAAGGTAAGTGTATAATAACTAGCAAGGAGGTGGCGGAGTCATGTTTTGGGCTGGAATCATGGGGAGAGAGCTGGTAGGCCCCTATAGGGTCCCTGAAGGTGTGAAAATGACCTCTGCAAAGTATATAGTCTGACTAACCACTTTCTTCCATAGTACAAAAAGAAGAACCGTGCCTTCCATAGAAAAATCATCTTCATACATGACAATGCACCATCTCATGCTGCAAATAATACCTTTGTCATTGGCAGCTATGGGCATAAAAGGAGAGAAACTCATGGTGTGGCCCCCATCCTCCCCTGACCTCAGAGGCATCATGCCCATTGAAACTGCACGTGCCCCCTCAGATTTTTGAGCCAAGTGGATTTTTCTTTCTAATGTCTGTATTTGTGGGCACATGTTTGTGTGTGTTGTGCACACTGTGCCCCCTTAAAAATAGGTGCATGACGCTTCTGCCTGACCTCAACCCTATTGAGAACTTTGGAGCATCCTCAAGCAAAAGATCTATTTGGGTGGGAGGCAGTTCGTATCAAAGAAGCAGTTTCAGGAGGCTATTCTGACATCATGCAAAGAAATTCAAGCAGAAACCTTCCGTAAACTCGCAAGTTCAATGGGTAAAAGAATTGTGAAGGTGATATCATGATGTTCATGAAATGCCTTTAGTTAGTTTCTTTTTTAAATGTGTTCCATCATGACAGATGTCTTAACCATTTTAAAAGCTGCTAGGAATTCAATTTGCGCAAAACTATTTCCCAAGTTCAATTAGATTAAAACTGACATCTGTAGCTTATCAGATACAATCAAATGGATGTTTATAAAAAGCCATAATGCCATCACAATACATAATGATGTACAATGGTTGACCTTGCACTGTTAGAAGATGTGGCAAATGGAAGGATTCGGAGTGAACGCATCTTCAGACAGCAAGAAGTGCCTGTCTCACTTCAAGTCCTTACAACAGTAGGGTTTCTGGCAACTGGTACATTCCAGAGGAAATTGGCTGACAGGTCAGAGATCTCAGCCAACCCTTAGCCGGGATATGCCAGACGTTACTAGGTATAATAGGTTTAATTTCGCATAATTATATAAAGTTTCCGTACACGGCAGGTGAACAGGCAAAAAAAACGCAATTTGGAGCTATTTCCGTTTTCAAAAATGTAATCAGTGACATTGACTACATTCATGTTGCCATAAGGGCACTGAATGTGAATGAAAATACTTTTCATTAAGCGAAAGCATTTTCATTCGATCAATGTCCAAATAGTTTGTGATGCAGACATGTTGTTCACTAATGTAGTAGCTCGGTGGCCTGGTTCAACCCATGACTCATTCATATTAAAATACAGCAGTGTTGGGCGCAGACTCGAGGCTAGTGCTGTGCCTGATGGCTGGCTTCTAGATTTATATACCACATTTAAAAACCGCAAACAAGGCTGACCAAAGTGCTGAACAATAGACAAGACAAAGAACAAGGACAAACCATTCTTTTAAGACAGAAGCTCACAGTGAATTAAAAGCTAAGGAAAAAAGTAGGTTTTAAGAGAGGATTTAAAAACAGTTAGAGACTGAGCATAGGTACGTTTGATTAATAGACATTTCACATTTTTACTGTACTTCAATGTCTTAACCCCTTCACTATCCTTCCAGGGGACACTGGATATCCCCTCAAGCAGTGACTGCTTATGCCTTTCCGCAACCCACAGAGTGCAGAGGAAAGGCACTACACCCTCATACTCAACTCTGGACCTCGAAGCCAGATCCACTCCAAATTTTCATTGCAACCCTCTAATCTGGGACTTATTTAGACCTGGGACACCAGGTGAGTCCAATTAATGTTGAGGTAGAACAGAAAACCAGCAGGCTCCGGACCCCGTAGGGTTAGAGTTGAATAACCCTGCACTACAACATGTGCCACAGCCAAGCTCGCGCTATAACGAAGTGCACCATCGGGATGTTTGAGGGCAGATGGCTCTGTCTCGACAGCACTGGAGAGAGGTTATTGTACACTCCTGAAAAGGTGTGCCAAATCATTTTAGCATGTGCTGTGCTACACAATGTGGCACAGCTTAAAAACATGGCTTTACATCCTGACGCCGATGGCTGTGTTGGCCCCGACCATGACCCCCATCCCCGGGCATTTGAGCCAAATGCTGCTGCTGTGCGCCAGGTTTGGAAGTGATGCGTCACTTGTGAAGAACAAAGCTATGGAAACATAATACTATTTATTCAGAAATTCTTTCATTGTGTTATTGATATCAGACAAGACAGTCTTGATTTCTTTTAAGCTAGAGGCTTTTTAACTTTGATGTCTGACCACTTTCGTTATTTCGGCCATGGTCCGGGTTTCTGAGGCTGTGGCATTCACAGCGTCAGCAAACTTGTGCCACTCCCGCAACACCCTTTTAGCATTAGTAATGGCCACACTGTGTCCTGCAAACAACATTTTCCTTGTGTTTTTCAACTCGCCAAAAATTATTTCTACTTCACATTGAGTGAAGTTTCTTTTTTTGGTTTTCCTCTATGTGTTTGCCATGATTTCTCAAACAATGCATATAAATTTGGTGGCGTTTCACTGACTATTCATGGCCAAATATTGGTGTGACATGAAGCCGCAAAAGCTGCGCCACATTAAAGTTGATTGTGATTTATAAAGGGAAAACGGTGTAGGTTTTATAAATCAGAATATTTCTGTTATCAAACCTATGTGTACGCACTTCCCATCCGCTTCTGAGGCAAATCCACCACAAAGTTTTATAAATTTAACCAGGTGGGCCCATAGAGAACTGTTTTCAGATT
Source organism: Umbra pygmaea (assembly GCA_016801145.1). NCBI lineage: Eukaryota > Metazoa > Chordata > Actinopteri > Esociformes > Umbridae > Umbra > Umbra pygmaea. The sequence continues at coordinate 16,670 of JACXGM010016230.1, read as the reverse complement.
TTCAATGGCGCCCTAACCAAGATAGACATTTTCCCTTGTAATACAAAAAATACTCAAAATAAACTTTAGAAATCTCCAGTTGCAATCAAAATTATTCAAACCCCATCTCGTTTAATGTCAAAATGTTCAGACTTTTAGTTGTCAGCAATGAACACATCAAACAAAAGCAATTTTTACAGCACTGGGGTGGAACTGAGTCAATGGGGAATACATATGCAAACGGAGGGGGAGGTGATAAACATGTGCAATGATTTTAAGATGCCCTCAGAAACATTCCTTGAAGCCAGTGAGGGTGGCGGGTACCTTCGAGTTCAGGGTTTTAGTTTCAGTCATTGGCAGCAGAGAACTGGAAGGAATTATGGAGGTGTTTGCTTCATGGGTAAGGATAAGGATAATGCTCTGGATAAGGATAATGCTCTGCAAAAATTTGAAGATACAGTCCGCAATTTTTGTAATTGCAAAACTGTTTTTAGCACCCCCCATTTTAGTCTGGATGTGTAGAATAGTGTTTATATTATATGCACAATCATCGAGTTACCATAGTTAGCTTGAAACCTGACGTGTTCTCAATGCATGACCGTACCAAGCGTCAGGCAGGGAATTCCCAACAAATGTGTGACGTATAATTTGCTAAAGTAGAGGATGTACCGTTGACAGAGCTGTCAATCAATCCAGATCTATACAGTGATGTCTAATGAGTTTGCAGGGCAGGCACCTCTAAAACCAGCAGAACAAAAAGAGAAAATACAATTCTAGACACTTCATAGAAATAAATAAACGTCCCGAGCGTGGGGCCCGTTTTAGCTCTAGGGCGCCTAAATTCACATTCTTTAGACCTAAATATTGCCAAAAATCACAGAAGGTATCTTTAAGAGACCACTAAATTATATTTTAAATCTCTGTAATGTGATCAAAAGGATGATGGTTGGTCACAAGCCATCAAACAAAGCCGAGCTGCTTAAATCTTTCCACCAGGAGTGGCATAAACTTAACCAACTTCAACAGGTGCAGTGCATATCAAGATGTCAAGTGAATTATTACCATACAATTATTATCCCTTCAAATTTAGATTGTTGTTTAAAAATGAATGGTCTGACAACACTGCATCTTTTTATGTTATTTTGACCATTCTGCAAATAAATGCCCTGACTGACAATATCTTTTTATTTTGAGAATTTGGAAGAAATGTATGTTGTCAGTAGTTTATGGAATAAAAAACCTTTATTTTACAAAACACAATAGAAAACCAGAGATATGTTGCAGGTCAATTCTTTTTTCAAGAGCTACTCTATAGGCCTATATACCTGCTGAAGCACAGGGTACAGGTGGGTGTTACTATACTGTAGTCACAAGTGAGCCGAGATAATGCAAGGATTTACCTTGCAAGGACATAGATGAGCTGGTACCATTGGGTTTGGTGTCCAGTATGTAGCGAAGACCATCCAACGAGTGCATATATTTGGCCAAAGTTTTGCATGTGTAATGTTAAATCTATAATGAATGCAAATGAGACACAATAATGTATTAAATGATGAAGAAAGATGCCAAGTTTCTCTTCCATGTAGAGGTCAGTTAAACATACCATGTAGAGGTCAGTTAAATACAATTGTATGCCTACATCAAATGTCCAAAAGCAATGGATGGAACAGTGACTACACAACACTTTTTTATGTGAATAATCAATGCAACAGGAAACACAGCATCAAGTAAAACACATTTGAGCCAAATGTCCCAATATTTATTCTTGCATAAAATTGGGAGTATGGAACTCTGAAAGTGTCTTGAGTGGGGTTAAACGAGAAAATCGCTGTCGACATCAACAAAAATCTGAAGACAAATGTCTGTTGCTTATTGGATATTGGCAACATTTTGATATTGGTGCATCCAATGATATTTTTATATGCCTTAAATGTACAGCAAAAATAGCAATTTTATGTCCCAATTCTTATGGTAGCACTATCACCAATTTGCTTCAAACCTTTTCCAGACACCAACAAAAACAATCTATTGGCTATGCCATTGGTAGCGCTGCTGAGGCTGTCACAGGGACTATTTTAAGATAAATACAATGTTGAGACGTTTTTCGATCGGTTGAGAAATTAATTACACCTCACTCTATGAAAGTTGAAAGTCATCTTTTATTGCACAATAAAAGATCACATACCACGTTCTGAGTTATGTGATTGGTCCACATGGGAATATTGGAGCTAGTTCAACAAACAAAAAAAGGTCCACAACTCTTTATGTTGCTGATGTCAGCCAGTACTTTTCATTTGTAGCATGATGTTCCCACTTGAAGTGCACTTGGTTCAATGAAGTTAGAGCATTACAGTACACCCATTTAGTGAACACTAGCGTATGACTGCATGAGCCGAGAACAAATGTCCTAATCTGTCAATGGTCCTTATGCAAGCAGCTTTTGAATGGAACCTTGAAGCATGCATGCAGACACACACTCTTAAAGTGGTCTGCCATCTCTGTAATCGTGGTAATTGTCAGGGGCTATATAAACCAGCATGTCCAGGCATGCAATCACAACACAAATAGCATGGCATTGGCAAGCCAAAGCCTGTATCGTTCCCCAGACGACGTGCAAATTGATGTATAGGGCATAGTGTCTGACCTGACTGCAAAATTAGGTCATAGTAAAATTCAAGCCAAAGTTGATACTAACAATTTAACCAATCCCAATTAACCACAATATATGGTAAGTTAAGTGCGTTAGACTTTATGGAAATTAAGTTATGACATTTATGTATTTTCAACTATTCTTGCCACAAATGATGGCAAAAAAGATACAATAAACATTCGGACATTTTAAAAGACCCAGCAAGCTTCAGCGTGACATTGTTCCTCTGAACCCTCTGATGTTACAAACTAGACATTAACACGATAACGTGTAAGACAAGACTTGTACAATAAATATATATGAGATACATGACTTGAAATCAAAATGACCTTTACATAAATTACCAAAGACTAACGGAAAAGAATATACACAGTAAAACATTTTCTTCATGACATGAAGACTGAATAAATATTCATTGACCTTCAACTGTAGCCACATAATGCATCAATTAGTTGGTTTTCAAGTTTTCACATAAACGCAAAATAAGAGCAAATGGATGTTGACTGGAGCGTTAAATGAGATTTTAATATGGATCTAATTATATACTTTTAACATTAAACATGTTGGATGTTATTTTTTTCTCCAAAAACAGGTTACGTATCTATTAGAAGACACATTGCTTGGAATATTAGATCCAACATGGAGATTAGGCCTAAAATTAGATAAGCATACATTTTTAACATCACATCCACTTCAGTTGCATACATACTGTGCACTTTGGATGTCTTTATGAAAACTGAAGGCCTCTTAAGTGAATATACATAAGTGAAGATCTTGTCATTGCATGTGAATAGCTTGTCATTTGAGTGAAACAAGAGGAAACTCATGAGATGTGATCAATAAGGGAATGCATGGCAGCCTTCACACTGATTACATTTGATGTGAGGGGAAGTAGTTGAGAGGTGTTTCTGCATTAGGGACGTCTGCCTTGCTTGACTGAACATACATGATATAATCAATGGAACTTTGACAAATTAAAATAAATATTGAACCATATTTTAGAGGCACTGATTAGAAGTCAAAATTTTTCTCAATTTTGTGCTTTTGATGAATAATTGCGACACTCTTTGAAGTGAGTGCGTTGTAACAAAGTATGTAAATTATCTTAACAGTGCAGTGACAGATACAACCAGATTTCAAAATATTGGTTTTGCACATTACCAAAGCCTGTATGCATAAAACTGAAGGGACATGTAGAACAAAAAAAATACTTTGATATATAATTTCCATTATGGAGATGTAACAAAATCTATATATAAAACACTAGCTAAATAAGGCATTTTACTTTTAATATAATCCACTAGTTGAAAGAAAGACAGATAATGTCATATTTGGTGAAAGTTTGGCAAAGCAAAACAAATAAATTATATAGTCACAAATTGTGACAAGGCAACAAAAACCTGTCTGTCAAAAAAGAAAGGTGATTGTAGAGCGATTGAGCAAGACAAGATAGAAAAAACAACAAAACGTTGGGCAGTTTATGTAAATGTGCGCATGCATGCACATATACACAAACAAATAAAAAGATTAATAGACAGAATACAGTTACAAATAAACATTCACCAAAAGGACACTGTGCAAAAAAATATTTCCATATTAGAAAACAAATAAAAAGTGAAAAGTTGTTATGCTGACAAGCAACGTCTAAACTTTTAACCCCAGAAAACACCCTGTTGTGAAATGGACAGTAAAATAATAATTTCCATCAGTGTAGTGCAGTACAGTATGTAAAGAATCACTGGTACTGATTTTGCCAATTCCCCCAAAATCAAGGGACATAATGGAGAGAATGAAAAACATGAGGTGCTTGTAAACAAAGTAACAGCAATATACAGCTAAATAGATTTACATAAAATAAAGAATCTAAGTATGACCTAGACTACAGGAGTTTAAAATGCATCTGAGGAAAGAACTGGAGACCACAAACCCTTCAACACAATGAGGCACTCTGCCACCGCTTTAAACACAGTATCTCTTGGATCAAACTACTAACATTTCCCTAACACCGGACACACACATGGGAATGGACTGAATCTTTTTTCTTTTCATTTTCCACACACTCCTTGTATTCATTTAAGTACTCTCTGTGCGCTTGTCCCTCAGCGGTGAGTCTTCTCTATGGCACCTCTTCATTGCTCTCTATGGCAGAGCTAACCCCATCCCAGGACAATGCCATGCTAGTAACATGCCTAGTAGCCTCAGTGATACTGGGAGTAGAATGGCATCTTTAAAAGTGACTGTGTGAGAATACATTTCTAAACCGCATGATCAAAAGTCAGGATTGTTCTTTGCTTTCTTCGTTTTAAGCAATCAGCACTGGTTTTCTGGAGTTAATGTTGTACATGTGTTCACTAGATTGGTTAACTTATACAGTACATCATTGTTTACTCTAATGCTGTTATACATTTTATTCTGTCCATTTTCCTTTAAAAAGGTTTACATAGCAGCAACATCAAGACAAACCAAATAGGGATAGATAAAAACATGTCGTATAGGGAACTCCGTAGCTGCAATTATGCTACTATCCAAACTTGGAGCTGCAAGCTACCTTGCATGCATTGCTAAGAAAAATCATAACAATTTATTAACTATTAATTTTGAAGGACTTTCAATTAAAATTTAGTTTTGTAATTTATTTTGGGGGAAATATTCAAATAACCCTGTTAACACCATCACAGAAACTGAAACAACAATGGTCTATGGACAGCTACAGCATTCTGGATTGTGTTCATAAAACAAAAAGTAACAAAAACAAGGAAAAACTATTAGAAACAGTGAGGGACTACCTCAACATGTGAAGTTAGAAACCAGTCTTTTTCATTTTGCCATGTAAGATGGTTTACATTTTCCAGCATGTGTGCGGTAATGAACACAACCCAGCCCTATAGTATACTTTATTCTGTAGCTGTCTTTCAGCTGTCACTTTCCTCTTAGCCATTAGCATGTTTTGGTAGAAAAATGATTTTCACAACCTTAAGGAATACAAAGTAGCCATTAGCAGGGTTGGGAGTCAATTGATAATATCTGAATTTCATTATGATAATGAATTTATTTAATTTGAATTGGCCACACCTCACAGGAAGCAGAATGAATGACATTTTAGTTGAGGTATCATTGCATTGCGATTCTGATACTGGCCAAAAATATGGGATTGTGTATCGGCACGTAGTCTATGTAATGATCCGACACCATATCCTAAGCTGCAGTAAACACATTAGTCGTTGTAGTGATGGGTCGTTCAAAAAAACTAAGTTAACCATTATTGTAGATGTGTCCTTACTACATAAAAAATACTGGTCTACACGTTTCTTGGAAAAAAGTTTGTTTACACCTAGTTCCAAATTATTATGCAAATTGGAATTAAGTGTCATAAACATTAAATATTTTGTTTTTCAATCATACTCATGGATGGTATTGTGTCTCCGGGCTCTTTGGATCATTGAAATCAATCTCAGACACCTGTGATAATTAGCTTGCCTGGTGAGCCCAATTAAAGGAAAACTACTTAAGAAGGATGTTCCACATTATTAAGCAGGCCACAGGTTTCAAGCAATACGGGAAAGAAAAAGGATCTACCTGCTGCGGAAAAGTGTCAAATAGGGCAATGTCTTTGACAAGTTATGAAAACTTTCGATAGTTCACAAAAACCTAAGCATGATCATTGTACTGTGAAGAGATTTGTGGCTGATTCAGAGCACAGACAGGTTTGTGCAGATAAAGGCATAAGTAGGAACGTTTACTGCCAGACAATTTCATCGGAATTAAGAGATCAGCTGCTAAAACGAAGCAGCAAAAAGGTATTTGAAGCAACTGGTGCAAACCTCAAGGTGTAGGATCCTCCAGAGGCTAGCAGCATAAACCTACTATTCGGCCACCCCTAACCAATGCTCACAAGCAGAAACGGTTGCAGTGGGCCCAGAAATACATGAAGACTAATTTTCAAACAGTCTTGTTTACTGATGAGTGCTGTCCAACCCTGGATGGTCCAGATGGATGGAGTAGTGGATGGTTGGTGGATGGCCACCATGTCCCAATAAGGCTGTGATGTCAGCAAGGAGGGGGCGGAGTCATGTTTTGGGCCAGAATCATGGAGAGAAAGCTGGTAGGCCCCTTTAGGGTCCCTGAAGGTGTGAAAATGACCTTGGCAAAGTATATAGAGTCTGACTAACCACTTTCTTCCATAGTACAAAATGAAGAACCGTGCCTTCCGTAGCAAAATCATCTTCATGCATGACAATGAACCATCTCATGCTGCAATGAATACCTCTGTGTCATTAGCTGCTATGGGCATAAAAGAAGAGAAGCCCATGATGTGGCCCCAATCCTCCCCTGACCTCAACCCTAATAAGAACCTTTGGAGCATCCTCAAGCAAAAGACCTATGAGGGTGGAAGGCAGTTCACATCAAAACAGCAGATCTGGGAGGCTATTCTGACATCCTGGAAAGAAATTCAAGCAGAAACTCTCCATAAAATCACAAGTTCAATGGATGCAAGTATTGTGAACGTGATATCAAAGAACAGGTCCTATGTTAACATGTAACTTGCCTTGTTAAGATGTGTTTGATTGAAATAGCTTTTGATTTCAGTAAATACGAATATGCAAATTCAACAAATGACCATTTTCAGTTCTTTACAACCTATAAAATGTTTTGAAACTCTGTGTGCATAATAATTTGGAACAGTGCATTTTGAGTAACATTTTTAAAACAATGTTTTCATTGGGTGGAGTGTTCAATGAAATTCGACTTATACCCTAACGGTTGGCGATTAGAAAATTATACTGACTGTCATTTGCATTGACTATTAAGGAAAATCAGTGTAAAATATAATTTACGTAATAATTTGGAACACGGTGTAGTTATGTACATGAGGAATTTGATCTGAATATGATTCGATAATGTCATTATCCATGATCTGAGAAAATTAAAACAAGAAACCATGTCACGCAGACAGCGTGGAATGCTATGCGCTCATTGGATGATTCTGCTGTCAGTATAAACATTGGTAGGGGTATTCATTGAGTCTGCGTTTAGGATTGTATTCAACTTCTCAAGAGCAAACCATTTTCTATAATACTTTTTTATTTTTTTCAGTGATATGCCAATTTGGGATGCCTCGCGTCCAAGGGAAAGTCAGAACCGATAGTCAGGCTCGAACCCGTGACTATCATGACATAGACTGTAGCGCAATGCATAGACTTGGCCCACTACGCCATGCAGAACCCTTCTTAAAAGCGAACTTAATTGAGTAGTTAATCAACTATTTTACTTTGCCAGAATATGCTCTCCTATTGTTTTCATTGTTGTATTGTGTTTGGTTTCATTGCTGATAAGCATTTACTAGTAGATTTCACAGGAGCTATTTAAGTCAATGCTAGGATTATTTAATTAGTAAACTCATGTTTTACCAAGAGATTTTTCTAAAATGAATTTACAGAAGTAAAATTAAATGCTGATTCAAAATATTGTGGCAGAGGTTAGAAAATACAAAAAAAAAATAAAAGTTGACGACCAAAAGTAGTAGTAAGATATCCAACCCTAAGCTGATAATTTGGCAGTCATCTGAAAATCCTTAATCTCACAGACGTGTTTTCACATGTCTTTTTACTAATTGTAATAATAATGAATTGAATGTATTGAAGCAATATAGGAGCTAGTGCATTTTCTTTTACATTATATTTGAATTGTGGGAAAAGTGGCTAGTAAAATTTGGGCATATTTAAAACAATGGAATATTTAGAGCCACGCTACAGTTTGCCTGTCTGATGCAATCTGTCTGAAACGGCCTTCCTGAACTGTACACTAAGGTTAAAAAATACCTTCTGGACTTGCTTAAAGATGTCCAATGTCTCTAAATCTGATATAGTGCAGTGGGTGGATGCAAGATTTACATTACACAGCACATGAAGGAATATTTACTTTTGATTTACAATTCAGGTGTCAAACTGTAATTTCCATACTGCCCTTTTTAAACTAAACCAGGGGCACCCAAATATTATGTCTGAAGTCTGCTGGTTTTCACTTACTGTATATTTCATAATTAATTGTACCCACCTGGTGTCCCAGGTCTAAGTTAAGTCACAGATAAAAGAATTGCAATGACAACATTGGAGTGGATCTCCGTGGATCTAAAGCATTATGAAAATACAATAAGTTTTCCTGATTAAAAATGACATACTAAATTATATTATTTTGTCCCAACAGAAGTGATACTATTTAAATGTTAATGTGTACTGTACTTAAGTTACACTCCCCTAAATACCTAAGTCATTCTGCCGGTCATGTTTCCGACATAATAGTAACTAAAAACACCTTCTCAATGAGTTCTGTAGTTCCCAACTCGGCAATCATAAGTTTAAACATTTTGCTCCAGTGACATTTTTTTACAGTATATGGGGTAAAAATATTATACTTAAGAATAATGTTTTTATAAGAGTATAGACAAGTACAATAAGATCCTATAATATTTGCAAACTAGAGTTTTAAAATGAAATGTCAATGTTAACATTTATATCTACAGAGTTATCAGGAATGAATTAGCCACTTAAATTTAATAATGGGTCTGTCCGCTGTAAGATGTGGCCAGATCAATTGAAATTCCAGTTTTTGAAATTAAACAGCAATTTGCACTGATATTCAGAATGAACCCTGACACTGACCACCAACCCTGCCCCCAACGTAACATTTTTGATACCAGGCATCTTAAAGTGCCACAATCATGGTGCTGCATAACCTGTCAAAAGCATTTAACACCATGTCATACTGTCATTTCTCTCTACCGTCGTTTGCAAGTGTGTGTTTGCATGCAGGAGTGTCCATCTCTACATTAGTTCACTCATGTTCTTGGATGGAGCATGTGTGGCGATATACAGTATAAGATAATCACATAGTTCGCTACAGGGCAGGAGCTCTATAAACATTAATAAGTGGATATTAAAAGTCTTTACATGAACATTAACTTACACACCACAAACTTTACACTGTTGCACAGGAGGAAAGAGGGAGAAAAGGACTATTGTGAATCCTCGGCCCCCCCTACCTGTCTCCCGTCTTCCTCTTTAAACAGTTTTTGCTCCTCAATTTCCCAGTTCTTTCCATCCCCCCTTTCCTCTTCAACGTTCTTATTGGGGTTTTCCTCTGGAGAAGTGCGGGAATTGTGTCCCGTGCCCTCCGCCTGAACGCTATCCTCCGTCTGCTTGGCGCACTCAGGCCCAGTCTGGTCGACAGTGCTCTGCTCAGTCTGACTATCGCTGGCTGTTTCCAGGGGCCTGTTGTCCACCTGTAAGTGGCTGCCCCCCTCCGCCACCCCTTCCTCCCTCATTCTCTTTTTCTTCCGCTTTGGGCTGCCGGAGGAGTCTGCGTGTGGCATACTCGGCAGCGCCATGATGCCCCCGTGCGGCAGGAACATGTGGGGGTACAGCAGTCCATGGGACATCCCTGGAATGAGGAATGGGTTGAAGGCCAGATGGCTGCCGCTGCTACTGCTGACGCCGCCACTGCTGCTAGTGGCCGCTGTGGTGGTGATGGCGGTGATGCTGTGGTTGCCCATCCCGCCTTGTGACTTCGCGTCTGTCAACTGCTTGTCTTCCCGCTTTCTCTCTGTGTCGGACTGCCCAGTGTAGCTCTCGGCACCCACGTTCAAAGATGCCTGGACAGGGCCTCGAGATGGGCTACTGGCCGCGGAGGAGGAAGAAGCTGTAGTGGTGGTAACTGCGGCCGCCGAGGAAGAGGGGGAGGTTGCAGGCGCGGAGCTGCTGGGCGGCTGCCCCATCAGGCCCTGAACGCTGAACATGTGGGGGGAGCCATGTATGCCATGGAGCATCATGGGCAACATGCTCAGGCCATTCTTGGCTTCATCCCCCGCGGACACAGCAAAGCCATGCGGAAACCCCATCAGGCCTGAGAGCGGGATGCCCTGGACGTTGCGAAGGTTCTGCAGGCCAACTAGGTCCATGCTGCCAATCAATCCGCTGTTCATGAAGAGCGGGCCCATGGGTGATTCCGAGAGGAGCGGCTTTGGCATCTCGCTGCGTGGACGGCGCCCCCGGCGCCGGGGACCTTGTTCGCGGCACACTGGCTCAGTGAGGATGCGTGTGAACATGCCCTCCGGAAGAAAGCCCTGAAAATCAAAAGCATGAAATTGAGGAGTGTTTTTGGAAGTAAACTATGTGTGATGAGATTTCTTTTTATTTTTGGTTTACAAATGTCAGTACTATTCAAGATGCTATGGCAACACAAAAAGGCCAACACCACCCAAGATGGACACAGGGGATGTCATCATATTCCAGACATTTGAAGGACATTAATTCAGCTCTGAAAACAATTAAGAGGTCACTGCAACATGTCTCTGATTTTCTATTGATAAGTAGGCCTATATGTTTGGGGGAAATTAACAACTACTGACAATATTTCTCCCAAATTCCTAGTGTTGGGCAAACTACTTGGAAAATGTTGTGTGCCAAGCTACCAGTTACTCTACACTAAATGAAGCTGCACTACACTGAAGCTCCCCAGAGAAATGTAGCAAGCTAAGCTACAGAAACATGGGAAAGGTAATTTACTAAATCTAAGCTATATTTTTTAATTTATTTAACCAACTTCATTCAATGCTGTTGGTACACACCTGTGTTTGCATGGTTATGCTGAATTTAACTTGTTAACTCCAAACTCAATAACATTTGTTTTGTAGTTTAACAAAGTTACATACTACAGTTTTAATATTATTTATCTTGTGCCAGCAGACAGTAAAACATTTTTAGATAGCTTAGTGTCATCTGTTGACTACCAGTAGTTGCTACCTGGTGTTTGCAGCCTGTACTGAATTGTGATGATTAGCTTTGTTGGTGATGGATGTGTTCGTTTATTCAGGAATCACCTGAATGTGTGTTCTCAAATTCGTGTTTGACATCTTGGAAGTTGCGAGCAGTTTCATTTTTGGGGTTGTACATTAAATATCATGTATTTCTCAAGGTACGGCCATCTTTTTATCAAGTAAACTCAATCTTGCATGTCTTTATTCTCCTGCAGCAAAGTTGCAGGCATCAACCCAAAGATTATAGTGATAGGAAGTCTGACTCTCTTTACTTACTCATGTCATTTTGTTCATTTCAGTCAGTAACGCTCAGAGCATGCCAGCAAATGAGAAATTGTTCACCCGTTCATTTGAATGATTACATTGATTCGTTCACAAGTCTCTTTTACTTAGAGGCTCGGTTGTATGTATTTCAAGCAGTTTCTATCATTGTATTCAACACCTTAAGTTAGGGGGTCCTGTATGGGCAATTATCAGACAATAGATAATGATCAAATTGCATTAATTATAGCAACCTGCATCCAGTGATCTATTAGATCTTTGCAAACGTAAAACAAACAGGCTTTGGTGTTAGGTCATGTTGGAGACTACTGTTTACAGCCGTTCAATTGAACAAGTCACTAGAAAAGGATTCTTGACTCTCGAGTCACTAAAAAGAGTTGTTCAAAATGAACTAATCGTTCACGAACTGCACCACTAAAAGATTGGTACGTGATGTCACCGTCATACAGATGTGTTTCTTTTGGCTACACGTCCGCATATGGTGGTGGCATTAATTATTGATCCTTAGCAGTGGTATTTCAGACTTGCTTCAGAAATGTTTGGGAAAATGTAGCTTGTGTGGACGCTACCGCACTACTTGATCAATAAAAGAGCTACTGTAAAGCTATTTGATTCAGAAAACAGTAACGCTACGACCACAGTACTGAGAAATGTAGTTAAACTAGTCACGGCGCTACATGTAGCGATGCTACTGCCCAACACTGCAAATTCCAAATAAAAATATTGTCATTCAGAGCATTTCTTTGCAGAAAATGACTGGTCAAAATAAAAAAGAAAGTGTTGTCAGACTGTAAATAATTTAAAGAAAATAAGTTCATACTGATTTTTAAACAACACAATACTAATTTGTACATTTAGGAAGAGTTCAGAAATCTATTTGGTGGAATAATAACTCTATAATAAAATAATAGGCTTTCACTCATCTTTGCATGCTCTCCACCAGTCTTTCCTATTGATGTTGGGTGACTTTGCCACTCCGGGCACAAAATGTCAAAGCAGTGTGGCTTTGTTTGATGGCTTGTGACCCTCCATCTTCCTCTTGATCACATTCCAGAGGTTTTCAATGGGGTTAATTTAAGAATTTGCAGTGGTCTATTTTTTTCCAGAGCTGTATGTGTTTTATACATACCTGGCTAGAGGGTGCGCCAGATTAGAATTTTCCTGTCTACCCATCTACAGTAACATTGTATAGTTTGGAAGGACTAGCGAGATGGGAAATGTAGTCATGTTTTGTTTCACTTTGCATAGAGTCTGTGTTTCACTGATTGTGTGATTGTAAGTGGACAGTTTTTATCTGTGACATACTGTAACAGTGTACAATCAGTAGCTAGTACAGCTAGATCCCTGCCTGATGTTTTTGTTGAGAGAAAACCACATTAGTTTGGGCAGCCTGCCAAGCTAACCGAGCTATCTACAACTATGACTTGGTTGATTACGGATTACTCCTTTAAAAGTAACTTTGTTACTTTACTGATTACTTGATTTAAAAAGTAATTAAGTTAGATTACATAGGTTACTTTATTAGTTACATTCAACACCCCCGCCTAACATAAAAATGACAACAGGTTTTGCAAACACTCACATTATTGGATGTGCATTTTTAACAGTAACGCCAACAATGTATCTCCTGACATTTTAAGTTGAACTAAAACACTATTTCCTGAAAAACACATGGTTTTATGAAAACAATATAAAATAATTACAGTCTTTCTTGACCTGACATATTTAACTTTTAACACTGTAATGGCAAAACTTACCATTTATAATATACATTGTCTATAAATGTAACTAATATATTATTTAAACCTTTTTTTTCTTAAAAAAATAGCGCTAGTTTTAATTCACTGCAATCATTTTTGTTAATTCATTGCATAGATAGTTGAATTGTGACCAAATGCAATTGTATTGTGTGTAAAGAAACAATAACAGTATATGATAGCAAAACATAATTTAACATGTTTTTAATAACCTTTTATTAATAAGACTAACACATATGTTGTACACACAATTTGATTGAATATATTGTCAGTGTCTCATGTGAAAACATGATTACATTTGAAAAACATTCACTAGAGTCTGTTTAATCCAACAATAGACTCATTTTAGCAACACATGAACAAGGACACACTCCCTATCTATGCAATGAATTAACAATGATTATTATATTGAATTACGAGCGCTATTAGTTTAAAAAGGAAAATCCGAGTTTGTGTTGCTGTCATATAGTGTTGCCAGGTGAACGGTTCTTGCCTACAGCTAGTGCCGGCTCTGACTGTCCTCATGCTGAAAACGTGACTTGTCGCATACGTGAATGCACACCCCGAGACACAAGAAGAAAGCAAGGAATTTTTATTTTCCTTTATTAAGGAAAATGACAAAAATAGTAATGCACAGTGACTTTGATAAGTAACTTTAATCTGATTACTGGTTTGGAAATTAGATTACTCGTTACTGAAAAATGTGGTCAGATTAGAGGCATCATTGCTTTTATGCACTGTAGAAGCTAAATGTGTTTTTATGTTTCTCATTGCATCTATTGTGTTAAACATACAATATGTAGTTTTTGGCCGCTAGGGGTCTATCAATAATAACAATTGCAAAAGATGTACTTGGATGACGTCAGGAAGTAGCGTGGGATCATGGGTTTTGTTATCGTCGTCAATGACAACCTTCCAATCTAGCGTCTCCGGCAGAAAAAATGTTCACTGACAAAGTAATGTATTGTTAAAAATATTATAACTTTATTCACGTTATGTTTGGCGGTTCCCTGGAACTTAGAGAAACTAGAGCAATAAAAGGTTATATGACGCTATTGTCCGGTGTCTTCGAATTATATTACAAATTTCTCTGGGTTTGAAAATTGGTGGAAACATTTAGGATAATGTAAGTACACAACTAAGAAATATATATAATATAGGTATAGTGATGTTTGCTTTTTAATGCAAAGTACATATTTTGTTATTGTTTTGGAAAACGACATATTGTACATTTAAGTAATTAGACAGCAATTATCTGACACAATAGTAGCTAGTCTACAGTCAGTAAGCTAGCATGCCTCCTTTTCTGGTCATCATAGCTGTTTTTGTTCATCAGGTTACATTACTGCTAGACAAATGGTGTGGAAAAGTACTAGTCTTGCTGCAGTTTTTAGACTTTTTTGGACAGGATAGCATAGTTTTTGCAAAGCAGTTCACAAATTCAAACAGCAGCAGTATATCTAAAAATGGAGCAGTGGACTACCCTCGGCCACAAAATGGAATTATTCTATAGAAACTATTTTGTGAGTCTTAAGAGAAGGATGGCAGGCCAAAAATACCACGCTACTCACCGAGTGT
This sequence comes from Umbra pygmaea, assembly GCA_016801145.1. Taxonomy (NCBI): domain Eukaryota; kingdom Metazoa; phylum Chordata; class Actinopteri; order Esociformes; family Umbridae; genus Umbra; species Umbra pygmaea. The sequence goes on along the minus strand of JACXGM010016230.1, from coordinate 1,612 downwards.
TTCACTACATCTGCCCAGTCGGGTGCCACACAGTACTCTGTATTGGCGTCAAGCCAGCGGGAAAGCTCCTTGATTGCTGGGGCCATTGCACCTCCAAGCTTGAGAAGAGGAGAATACAGCCCTTGAGTTAGTGAATATACAGCATGAAAATACAACATTGCTTTATGTATAATTTAGACTCTTTTAACCACAAGTGTGAGGGTGTACTGTTGGCTTGTGTGACTAGTCTTTATTCACTTGTAAACCATACTGTCTATGATGGTTTTAAGGTTTCCCCAGCAATGGTGTGTTTTCATTAGAAAGTTTTTTTTCCCCAATGACAGTGAACATAAAATATAAGCTAAGGAAATATAAAATCCAGGCTCCGGTGATCCATTATGTTTTTTTTGTATATAGCAATATAGAAAAAGCTAGACAGAAATGTGTTATAAGTAGCCTGAAGTATACATGTGTGCAGAACTGGTGCAGAGGCTTTTTGTTATGTTGCCTTTCAATTTTACTCATTGCATCATTCCAGAAGTCTGGATACATGCTTTGATCAAAATGAAACAAAAAAAACTTCATTTGGTTAACAGCATCTTGCATTTCACTAGTGTCAAGAAGATCTATGTGCATATTGTCATTAAATGGATTAAGATCAAAATTATTGCCATGCAGATACATTTTTGATGTTTTACTATATCAAGTATGAATTTTGACAATTGACAGTGATGCTCCATTTTGAGGTATAGCCCATTTGTTGTTTGAGGGTACTAAACATAGAAAATGTCTTGAGTCATTATGTCTGGCCATAGACAGCTTTTCCAGTTTAAGGATGCATTTAATAAATATTTGAAAATCATATTCAATAAGCAACATCAATCAATACACACTTGGAGCAATTATGACACTGTTTCCCTCATGTATTATTCCGCTCTAAAACAAGCAAGAAATGTTGACAGTTAGGACTGTTTACCCACAAGTTACCATCGGTGGTGAACATAAAAACATCAGGATGGGAACAAGGTTGATGTGATTTTTGGTGTGTCTAGTTGTGTTTGTAAGCCAGAATGACTACCCTGCGACCAGTGCTCCTGTGGACAACAGGAACTCTTTCCTCCCCGGTTAGGGAGTTGACATCTAGCTTGGTAGGGTCTTTGCAGCGATGTCTTCGCTGCTTCGGCCGTTCCACAAAACTGTGCAGCATCGCTGAGCCTGGAGACTGAAACCCAAGATTTTTACCATTACAAAACCTAGTCATTAACCATTATTACAAAACCTAGTCATTAACCATTATTAAAACCTAGTCTTTAACCATTATTACAAAACCTAGTCATTAACCATTATTACAAAACCTAGTCATTAACCATTATTACAAAACCTAGTCATTAACCATTATTAAAACTTAGTCATTAACCATTATTACAAAACCTAGTCATTAACCATTATTACAAAACCTAGACATTAACCATTATTACAAAACCTAGTCATTAACCATTATTACAAAACCTAGTCATTAACCATTATTACAAAACCTAGTCATTAACCATTATTACAAAACCTAGTCATTAACCATTATTACAAAACCTAGTCATTAACCATTATTACAAAACCTAGTCATTAACCATTATTA
>JACXGM010016229.1:0-20646 GCA_016801145.1 Umbra pygmaea | reverse complement strand
CACACACAGCACTCCTGCTCTGCTAGGCTTACCCCCAACACAGCCCACCGCTAAGGTAGATACATACGCTGCCTACCTGTCTGTGCACTGTTACAATCTACCTTACCTGCCAATTAATAGTGAAGGACCTACTGATCAAAGACGACAATTAGAGACAAGAAAAACATAAAACAAATACTAAATCAAGTTCTCTCTTGAGTGTTTGTGAATGTTGTTATTTTAAGTCGCTGACGTGTTTCATTCTCCCACAGAAAAAAGGAGTGAAGCGGAAAGCGGACACGACCACGCCCACCGCCATGCCGGTCTCCATGTGCGTGGGAGGGATAGGCATGATGGGCGGTCACGACTCCCCATTGACTCTCACCTCTCTGGCGGTTGACCACAGCCAGGGTCTGGGAATCGGGATGGGTCGCGGCAGGGGCATGGTGGGTGCCAAAGCCCCCGCGGGGAGACGTGGTGTCAGCGGGCGCCCCATCAAGCCCCCCAAGAAGGACCTGCCGGACTCTGTCCAGATGCAGCCGGTGCGGCGCGGCAAACTGAGTCAGCAGTTGCGCTACTGCAACGGGGTCCTGAAAGAGCTGCTGTCTAAGAAACACGCGGCATACGCCTGGCCCTTCTACAAACCCGTGGACGCCTCCATGCTTGGTCTCCACGACTACCACGACATAATCAAGCAGCCCATGGACCTCAGCACCATCAAGGTTGGTACTGTTCAGTGGGGCCTGGGTTGGGCTGAAGTATACAGCTACCTACTGGGATCTGTTTAGGGGAACGGCAACTCTAAATAGGCATGTTTTATAATTGTAGGCTTTTCTAAAACATGCCTGGGACGTAAACGTCCTGCTCTTGTTTCTCTACAGAGGAAAATGGACGATCGAGAGTACAGAGATGCCCTGCAGTTTGCAGCAGATGTCAGGCTGATGTACTCTAACTGCTACAAGTACAACCCTCCAGACCATGACGTGGTTGCCATGGCTCGCAAACTACAGGTACGGACAAAACCGCTTACGGTTTCTCTGCAATTTCTAGTGCCCTCAAGTGTTGAACAAGCACTATTTGAAATGTTGGTCTGACTTCAATCCTATCGTCGCTTCCATTCACACAAAGTGAAGTTGTCTTGAAGACTCAAAGTTGAGAATTGAACCTTTAATCTTGTTGTCATGGTTAAATATTGTGATCATTGTAGTTAATTACTGGATTGAGTATTTTGCATAGACTCAAAATACAACACCTGGATTCCCAGCTAGTTTTATACAGTTTATCTTGAATTTGCCTCTTGTCAAATAATGGCGTGTAGGACTTAATAAAAATAAGACTGAAAAGAAGTCGGAGTAATTTTAACGATGTCAGTTAAATTGGACATTTAGCCTGATTACTTCCTGTCTCTCCAGGATGTGTTTGAGTTCTGCTTTGCCAAGATGCCCGACGAGCCTCTAGCCCCAACTGCTTCCATGGGTGGACACCCATCATCGTCTTCATCTTCCTCCTCTTCGTCGTCCTCTGAGAGTGAGCCGAGCAGCGAGAGTGACAGTGAGAGCAGCTCGGACAGCGAGGAGGAGCGAGCACACCGCCTGGCCCAGTTACAGGAACAGGTGTGTACACAGGTAGACTGACCAGCCGCCACCGCAGCACTCACACACTCTAAAGTTTGATCACAGTATCACTTATGTCACACGTAATCCAAAACAAACTCTGATCCTCAATTTCAACTTTGACCTGTAACCACTTCCTAGCCATCACTCTTAGCTCAATTGATGGGCATTTGAGGCTTCATTACTGTTCTTCACAGCCGCGGTCGGTGGATCTTAATTGGGGAGGACGGGCTCGTATTACGCTCGGGACCAGAGTGAATGGAATGGTGCGCAACGAACAAAACCAATTGTTTTTTTGTTTTGCACACATTCCATTCACTCCGGTTCTGAGCGTAATACGAGCCCGTCCTCCCCAATTAAGATCCATCGACCGCGGCTGGTTCTTCAAGCAGCAGGATCAAGCTGTCAACACAAACTCAGAATTTACTTTGCAAAATAAAAGCTGTTACTGATATTTGACACATTGCAATGCATTTAAAAAATGTAATGATGGGCATTCAAGACTTAATTTCCTTTCTTTTAGCAGCAATATATTGTGCTGGCAGCAGTTTGATTTTTTTATTTACAAATAAACGTAATTTTTTGAAATGCATTGCAATATCAGTGGCAGCTTTTATTTTGCAAAGTAAATTCTGAGTTTGTGTTTACAGCTTGATCCTGCTTCTTGTAGAACAGTAATGAAGCCTCAAATGCCCATCACTACTTAACCCTTTCCTTTCTCCACATGTCAACAACAATGTTTTTTTTACTGATTTCCCCACAGTTTGGTTTCATTTGTTCATTTTTATATAATAAAACCTGTCTACATACCATCATTCACAATGCTTCCTGTCCTTATTACAAAATCAATCAAATCTTATTTGGATGTTTTACCCAGTCTCTGACCCGGTCCTCTCATTGTCCACTCAGCTCAAAGCAGTTCATGAGCAGCTGGCCGCGCTGTCTCAGGCCCCCGTTGTCAAGCCCAAGAGGAAGAAGGACAAGAAAGACAAGAAGAAGAAGAAAAAGTTAGACAAGCACCGGTGCAGCCGGACACCGATCGTAGAGGACATACTCATCCGACCGCCCAAAACACCCAAGATCACCAAGACGCCCAAGTTACCAAGGCCCGCCAAGCCTCTCAAGACACCCAAGACCAAGAACAGCAAAGCGGGTTCCACGCAAGGCAAGAAGGACACCGGGAAGAAGAGCAGCAAGAGCAAGTGAGTTCCCCCTACTGGCTGGAGGTGATGCCGACATGTCACTCTTTGTCTTTGTGCTATAACTGGTTCCTAAAAATATATATTTTTCTGACAAACAAAATGGTCCCTTCTGGATTTAATCATGTCTCTCGCCCCATCAGGTCCTCCAAGAAGTCTGAGGCGGTGATGCTGAACATGCACCAGCTGAGCGCCGCCTCCCTGCTCCCCCACTACGACTCGGAGGAGGAGGACGAGGTGTCGCCCATGAGCTATGACGAGAAGCGCCAGCTCAGCTTGGACATCAACAAGCTGCCGGGCGAGAAGCTGGGGCGCGTCGTCCACATCATCCAGGCACGCGAGCCCTCGCTCCGCGACACCAACCCCGAGGAGATCGAGATCGACTTTGAGACGCTCAAACCGTCCACGCTGCGTGAGCTGGAGCGTTATGTCATGACCTGCCTCCGCAAGAAGCCCCGTAAACCCTATGGTGAGAGACCCTCCTGTGATAACGGGGACCGGAGCACTTTTTTTGGGTACACTTGAGCCACATCCTCCCATGTGGTAAAGCCACAAACGGCCAGAGAGATGGTGTGGTTTGCAGGGTGAAGGAAGTGTTTCAGATAGTTGCAGCACGTCTGTTTTAAATATGAATGTAATGGTCAATGGGCCTAGACTACAACTGCTATTCGAAATGCAACCAACAAAATGTCCTACATGCAATGGATTAGTCCTGGACAGGTGACAAATAACAGGGTTTGTCGTGAACCTTGAATAATGTAAATGCAGTTGCTCAACGAAAAGAAGAAAATGAATAGCTGACGAGTCGATTAGTCTATTTCCGAATATCCTACGGCTCCTGTTAATTCACCCATTTGACCACAACCAGTGGGGTTCTCTCACCTTGTCTGCCAGGCGTATTCATTAACCCTGTTCACTAGCTAGCATTAATGTGACGTTTTGGTTATCCCGAGTCAGTGGGTAAATGGAGACATTTCGTTACCTAAGCCCTGGTTTCCTCCGTAGGGAAGAAAGGTGCAGCTGGGAAGTCCCGGGAGGAGCTGGCCCTGGAGAAGCAGCTGGAACTGGAGCAAAGGCTACTGGACGTCAGCGGACAGCTCAACTCTGGCAAGAAGCCTCAGAAAACCAAAGGTGAGCCTGAGTACATCTCAGAGTTGCAAACTTGTCATCTTTCATCAAAATTAGGTCATCACCGTGAATCGAGTAGACCTGCAATAAATATTTTGGGGCGGGGGGGGTCAACTTGAATCTAATCTACTTCACCCGGTGTAGATATTTTTCTCTGTTGGGCCACCCTGTGTCAGACATGATGCGCTAGCTACAACATCTTTCTGTCTGCTCTCGTGCTCTGTCTGCTAAACTGCGCTGCTGCAGGATTGACCGTCTCCTGTCACATATTCAAAATAACTTTTCAAGCAGCTACTATAGCTACATAGACAACGATGAACACACTGACCCGTAGAACTGCGCTAGGTTTCTTGTAGCTTGTGAAGGTAGCTAGCTAAATTAGTGTTGCACCCTTGGAATAACTCAACTTCAGAGTATCTTCATTGTTGTGCAAACTTTATCAAAGCCCTGGTTCAAATAACAAACCAATGAGAAATGTTCTAGCTCTGTTAAGCCAACTTACATTCTCTCACTCAACCCAACTAGTAATGGGTTGTTCAAAAATGATTCGTTATTTTTTACCTAAAAGTAATTAACTAAATCCCTCCCAAAAAACATTAGCTAATTTGAATCTTTTATCACTATCCGCCGAAAGCAACTGCAGTTGGTGAACGAACTCCGTAGAACAAAATAAGTAGTTTGCGAATGAGTCGGTAAACTGGCGGAAAAGATTCAGAACTGCTTCCTGCATTCAATTTTCTTCTGTATACTGCTTCAATTCCACGTTCCCTTTGATTGGCTAATAAATTATGAATAAATCGTTACTGATGATAGATATATAAATATATTCTCTTATTTATTTATTATTATTCCGTTTGAAATCACGTTTTCCATCCCTGATGAGTTTGAAGGCCTGTCATCTGGATTAGAGCCCTGAGTAGTGCTAAACAGACCAATCAACAATCAGAGATTTACTGTGCTGACTGTTTCTCTGTACTGAAATTACTGTTTCACCCATAGAAATAAAAATGTATTAGTACACAACAAAATGGTGATTGTTGTTAGTGGTCTTGGTGACAGCACGCAAATCAGTTTAATGCGGAAGTAGTCAGCTAGGTCTTTGCAATGGAATGGTACACATAAAAATGTCTGCCACTCTGACCATTCTGCTACATTGATTTAAATTGGAATGGCCTTTCTATCCATTCCATTTCTATGGTTTCACCCTTTATTCACATTACTCTCCTTATTAGTATCATATTTTTATTTACACAATTATCTCTGTTGTGGGTTGATTGTTGTGAGTGAAGGAAGCATTTAATTAACTGGAACGTACCTTGTGTTTATTATTCGTGAAATTCAAAGTTAGTTGAACTTCAAGTCCAAATGGAATGCAAATGGAAAGCTGGCTGGCTCATGTTTTCAGGTGTTATGACCCTCTCTGCTTCTGTATTAAGTCCTGATTTTAATGTATTTGACCCTGAGTGTTTGTTACCTCAGCAGAGAAGCCCAGTGCAGTGGAGCCCCATGCTGTAGCCTCCCGCCTCAGCGCCAGTAGTTCCAGCTCAGACTCTTCCTCATCGTCATCCTCTTCCTCCTCTGACACAAGTGACTCAGACTAAGAGCTCCGGAGGGACGGGCGCTATGCCCACCATCCCCAGACAGGACAGGCCAGGACTGCTCATAGAGCCGCAGGCGGATCACACTAGAGCCAGAACTGACCTGGAGTTAAGAAAACCACAGAGCTTTGTCTTCGTTCAGAGAATCCCAGCCCAACACAGAGACTGGATGCTGGAAAAATGGGGCGTGTCATTTCCCTGGAAACCAAGAGGCTTTACTGACTGATGAGGATGATGATGCGTCACTCAGAGGAAGAGCAAATGGCATAATGTGGATAGCTTCTAGAATGCAAGGGGGTGTCGTGTTCCAGAACTCTGGGAACAACTCCATGTGTATATATTGTGTACAAAATATATATAAATATAAATATCTATTTTTTCTTTCATAAAGAAGAATTTTAAGGAGTCCCCTAATTTGGGGACAAGGAGATGGTGTGGACAGGATGTATTTTGTTTTTGTTTGCTTGTTACATTTTTTATGATGAGGATAGATGTGCCTGTGTGTGCGTGCATTAAACACAGCCTTGCTTAGGTTTACATCTTGTTGATGCAGGAGTTTAAATCATTCTGCATCTGAAAGCACCGCGGCTCAGTATAAATGTTTGAAATGCGCAGGACTGAAGAGCCGAAGAGCATCACGACTGCAGAACACCTGTACAGCTGTGTCTCGGGGGGATTGTCCGTGGTACAAAAATGACACGTGTGTCTCGAGAACTAACAATACTGATTTTTAGTCTGTTCTTTTTCATACGTTTGACTCTGTAAATGACATGTATTTCTACTTTGTGACCAATCTGCAAATAAATTGTGAGGATGTCTCTCCATTCAACTTTACCCACACAGAAACAAACTCTTCCCTTGTTTTGTTTGATCAAATTAATTATTCTAACTACTGAAATGGAAATGTTTACTACAAGACATTCTAACTTGCTTGGTAATGCACAACGACTAGATTCAGAGTTTTATCCTTTTAATTGATATTCTGGATTTATTTTCTATTTTATAGATGTGGTCTTTGTATGGTTCAGTTTGCGGCCTCTTCATTGTGTCAACATGATCTGATTCCTATGATTCGTTCATATCAATGCTTTACGGCACAATCACACTATTTATTTTAACGTCATGGCCTTTTACATTTTTGGCAGCTGAATGTTATCTTAAATTTAAGATGACTGATTATAGAAGAACAATGTAGAGACTATTTTCTTGCTCGTAGTGTGGTGGACTTTCTTTGAGAGATTTAGTTATTAAACAGATTTAGTGGTTTAGTTAAGAGTCACTTGTTTTATAATCTTATGTGAGAGTGTGTGTGTGTGTGATCAGTAATTTATTTCCTGGTGATTTCAGTGGATACTGAAGCGAAATCCTTATTGTGTTTACTTTCAAAGGAAGCGTTGGATATTGGTAATAATCACGTACAGTAACATACTAATTAATGTGTGTACAACTGTAAGACTGAAATGTGTTTTTTTACAGACTCAACTTTGGAACATGTTTCTACCACTATGAGGCATTTTATCTTGCTTTTGTTTTCTTACATTCTTCACTCAACTTTTTCCACCTACAATTGTGAGTGGTTGTTTCTTGTCTTTGGTTTAGTTTCTAAGAAAAACAGTCTTCAGAGATGAAACAGAAATGCCTTGTACTCTTCGAGCTCATTTGAAAACCTGTACACAAATAAAGAGACGGGTCTTTAACAACGACTGTGTCTCTTAATTTAGAATGTGTGTCCATAATGGAATACATGATGCTACTGTAGAAGATTACAGTCTTCTTAGTGGGATAGGGGCATTTTTAATATTTTTATTGAAAGGACAGTAAGAAGCAGAAGACACAAAGTCAGGTGTGTAGGGGGAAATGGACAGGAAAGGCACAGATAGCACAATACTGATGTGGGCTGGTAGAAGACACTTAAGTAAAAGTATATGGCAATTAGAATTCAAGACCATGTTTAAGACTGATAGATGATTTCCTCATTCAGTGGAGCCTTCAGGTTGATTTTTGAGCAGCCTCTGTGCATGTAAGCAGAAATCATTCCAGTTTAACATGTAGAAGAACACGCAATAGAATAGACTCCAAATTAGAACAGCATTCAAAAACAAGCAAAATTAGCCATCCCATAAACAGATAATCCCACAATAGTAACAATAAACTGTCCTGACTCTGGTAAACAGTGCTGCAGCCAAAGCTCAACAACTACTAGTACAGGAAAAATAAATTATTTTGAGAGTTCATTTGAGACATTCCTAATTCTGTGCACTGCCCAGCAGACCAAAGATGAGGTTGGCTACTGTTTTATGCAAAATGTAGGCTCTCCTATAAAACAATGACTCCTTCTGTGAAATGAAGTTGGATTGACCTCTACCTGGAAAAAAGTGAAAAATGCGACCTTTCTGCAACATTAAATATAGGATTAGGATTAATTTGTTTTTCATTATTGATTCCTAATAATACACAAAAGTCAATGTGGCACATCTAAAAGTTAGGCACCCTTTTGGAAAGTGGCCCAGAAAGACTGATTGAGGTATTAGTTCAGTAAAGACAATTCTAGTATTACTGGAATTCAACTATCAGTCAGAGTTAACTCCATACTGTCTACTCTGTCAGACAGGTATGATTGTCCTCCCTCATTTCAACACTAATGGCTTCCTCTAAGCAAAGGTATGAAGAAAATGATTGAATTTCACTTAAAAGGAGACTGCAATAAATACCTCAATACTTCCAGCTGCCTATTTCAACTGTCAGAAACAATGTCAAGAAATACAAGTCAAATGGAATAGCTTATGTCATTTTTACCTTTTACATGTTAGTAATTTAGCAGACACTCTCATCCCGAGATACATTAATTTAAGAGAAACAAGATGAAACAACCAAAACTCAGTAGTAAGAGCAGTCAATATACAGTGCATTCGGAAAGTATTCACAGCGCTTCACTTTTTCCACATTTTATTATGTTACACCCTTATTCTGAAACGGATGAAAATCATTATTTCCCTCAAAATTCGACAAACAATACCCCATAATGACAATGTGAAAGAAGTGTGTTAGAAATCTGAGCAAATTTAATAAAAAACAAAAAACAAAAATGTCCATAAGTATTCACAGCCTCTGTTCAATACTATGTTGAAGTTCCTTTGGCAGCAATTACAGCCTCAAGTATTTTTGAGTATGATGCTGCAAGCTTGGTGTTATGTCTTGAAATGTGTTATTTTGTGTCCGGTTGGGCTCAGTTATGTTATGCTCTGCGAGGGTTGGGTGATCGTGCCTTTAAGGGTGTTGTTATGTTAGTTTTGTGGTTTTTGGAGTAAAGGCAACATCAACAGAGTTACATGGTGTAGTTATTAAGTCCTACACAAAAACATTTGGCTTACCCCCACTGACACCTTTCCTTCCAGTTCCCGGAGATCCAGCTGTTCCCTGGGATCGCTGGCTGCCGTCGTTTGAGGATTATTTGCTGGCTTTGGGACACTCGGACCTAGCGGGGAAGTGTGCGCTCCTGCGCCATTGTCTCGGGCAGGAGGGACAGCTAATCTTCACCTCGCTCACCTTCCGCTCCGGAAGAAGCCGTTTTGCACGCTGCTGTCGCTCCTTTTCTGCTTGCCATGATACTGCTATTATCCCCAGTAACCCTGTACAGACCTCACAGCCTTTGTTCAAGCTCTGCACTTGCCATGTGGGCACAGCTCTCATTCCGCTCCTCATGGACACAGGGGCTAAAGTGTAAATCCTGAATAAATGCACGTATGACCGCTTCTTCAGTCAAGTGCCACTGGAAGCAACAGTTAAACCCCTGTTAGGCTACAGCCATTTCCCCATCTCCACTCTGGGTGTGGGCCGCCAGATATGATCGACAAAGCGCGTCTGTCACCAAGTTTTGCATTACCCGGAAGGGAGCTAACATTATGGGCCTAGACTTGTTCCTTTCTCTGGGTTTTACTGTAAGTGATGCTAGGGGCCTGCATGTCCTACAGGTCACCGCCTCCTGGCCTGACCACTACCAACAACTGTTCAACGGGCTGGGCCACATGACTGGATTTGTACACCAGCCTACTGTTGACCTGTCAGTCCGCCCCATTATCCAGCCTCTACGGCAAATTCCCCTGGCTCTCTGTGACGCGGTGGAAGCCAAGCTGCATCTCCAGGTGGAGGAGGACGTCATAGAGCCTGTCAATGCCTTGCCGTGGGTGTCTAACCAGGTGATAGCCAAGAGAAATGGAGGCGGACTGAGACTTTGTGTCGACCTCACAGATGTAAAGAAAGCCATCATCCCTGATAAGTACCCCCTACCTATGGCTGAGGAGCTCACTAGCCATTTCCACAGCTCCACGGTTTTCAGCAAGATGGACTTATATAACGGCTACCTGCAGGTCCCTCTGGCACCGGCTAGCATTAACCTTACAACGATTGTCACACACGTGGGGGTTTTCAGGTTTAAACGCATGGCTTTTGGACTTTCGTCAGCCCGATCTGTATTCAGAAGGTAATGTCACTCATACTGGCTGGTATCCAAGGTGTTTCCATCTACCTGGATGACGTAGTGGTGCACGCACCCTCCACCGCACTGGATGACGATCCCCTGGAGCAGGTCTTTCAGCGTTTTGAACAGCATGGGGTCATACTGAACTCTGGGAAATGCATGCTCGGGGTTAGGGAGGTCAAGTTTCTGGGCTTCAGGCTCTCGAAGGAGGGCATTGCCCCAATTATGTCCCACACAGAGGCCATTCTGTCCCTGCCAGACCTCCAGTTGCCATCCCAGCTGTCTTCCTTATTGGGGATGGCCGCCTACTACCTCAGATTCACGCCACACTACTCTGATTCAACAGCCCCACTGCGCCGGCTGCTCAAGAAGAATGTTACGTGGGACTAGACACCGGCCTGCCACGAAGCGGTGCTCATCATCAAACGTCAGCTCACATCCCCACCCATACTGACCCATTTCAGCTTGACCGCACCTACCATGGTCACCTGCGATGCCTTAGGGGTTCGGTTGGGTGCTGTGCTCTCCCAGACTCAAGAGGGGGTGGAACGTCTGGTGGCTTTCGCCTCACAGACACTCCAGCAGAGGAGCAGAAGTATTCAGTGGGAGAAAGGGAGGCCCTGGCCTGTCTGTGTGTGTGAACGCTGGCATGTTTACCTATACGGGAGACCTTTCACCACCCACACAGACCACCAAGCGCTGACGGCACTGCTGGCGACTCAAGGCGTGGGGCACAGGCTCATGAGACTGCTGAGGTGGGCTGACAGGCTGAACCAGTACAACTTCAGCCTTGAGTTTATGCCTGGGCGACCTTCTGTCGAGAGCGGTGTCGGTGACAAAGGAGATAGACGGTGTGACCTCCGACACTGAGAGTGAAGAAGACTGGGTCCACATCCTGCATGGGCCCCTCAGTTCATTTGTCACACAGGCAGAGCTGCAGCTGGGCCTCAGCAATTGATGAGGCCCTCACAACTCTCCGTACTTGCGTCCAGGATGGCTGGCCTGCCAAAGTAGATGACAGGCTGCTTCCCTATTACCGCTTCCACAATGAGCTCTCCTGCTCGGAGGCGGTGTGCCTGACTTGTGGCCACCGTGCGGTCGTTCTGGAGATTCTCAGGTCCAGAGTACTGCACATGGCACATGAGGGGCACCTGGGGGTGGTCAAGGTGAAGCAGTGCTGCCATGACAAATTGTGGTGGCCCCACATAGACTCTGATGTTGAGGAGCTGGTATGTAACTGCGCATGATGCCTCCTGAGTGGGAAAACTGGTCAGCCTGCCACAGCCCCTCTCACCGCGACTTCTTGGCCATCTTCACCCTGGGAACATATTAAGGTCGACCTCTGTGGGGAACTTCACGGGGCACCTGCTCACGCTCGCAACCTGCTGGTCATGCACAATCTTCATTCGAAGTGGCCTGAGGTTTTTCAGCTAAGCTCCATCACTGCACACTATATTATCGACCGCCTGGACAACCTTTTTGGGCGCTGGGGCCTCCCCAGTGTCGTCACAACAAACAACAGGCCCCAATTTGCGTCGGCGGAGTTCACAGAGTTTCTCACAATGCAGTCCATGAAGCACATCAGGACTGCAGTGTATCACCCAGAGAGTAATGGTGGTGGTGGAAAGACTGAATAAAACTCTCAAAAATTAAATCCAAGCCTGTCTGGAGGAGGCTTAACCAAGAGTGTCACCTGAATTGCTAATGATTGGGCGCAAACTAAAGCAATCACTGGACTTCTTTCAAGCTGAGCCAACTTCTGCACATGGGAGCCCAGGGCTCCAGAAAGCCCCCCTCCCTTTCTCCAGGGGTGTTGGTCAGGATCAAACACCTTCACCGCCAAAATATGTTGCAGTCATACTGGTCAGAGCCCATGCAGGTGACTAAGCAGTTGGGGCCGGCCACTTACAGACAAGAATGGGACTCATTGGCACTCAAAGCGCATGCATAGAGTCGCGGCCCCTACAGCACTTGCATCACCTCTGTCCCCAGCAGCGGCTCTAGGTTGGCAGCCCAGGCCAAGTGCTATCTGGGTGGGGGTTAGTTCACCAGCACCACCCGACGCCGCTTCATGGCCAGCATGCCCTCAGAGAATGAGGGTTCCACCTGTCTGGCATGGGGACTGTGTGACAGGGTGAGAGTGACACTGGGAATGTTGGTTAAATGTTATGTTTCTGGTTCCAAAATGGTGGGGGGGAAATGTTATGTCTTATATCGTGCTATTTTGTGTCTGGTTGGACTCTGTTATGTTATGCTCTGCGAGGGTTCGGTGATCGTGCCTTTAAGGCTTGGGGCAGGGTTTTACCGGCAAGGGGATTGTTATGTTAGGTTTGTGGTTTTTGGAGTAAAGGCAACATCAACAGAGTTACATGGTGTGGTTATTAAGTCCTACACAAACATAACACTTGGCACACATATTTTTAGCAGTTTCTCCCATTCTTCTTCGCAGGACCTCTCACGCTCCATCTGGTTGGATGGGGAGCGTCGGTGTACAGCAGCCGCGGTTGGTGGATCTTAATTGGGGAGGACGGGCTCGTATTACGCTCGGGACCGGAGTGAACGGAATGGTGCGCAACGCACAAAACCAATTGATTTTTTGTTTTGCACACATTCCATTTACTCCGGTTCTGAGCGTAATACGAGCCTGTCCTCCCCAATTAAGATCCACCGACCGCGGCTGGTGTACAGCCATTTTCAGATCTCTCCAGAGATGTTTAATCGGGTTCAAGTCTGGGCTCTGGCTGGGCCACTCAAGACATACTCCGAGTTGTCCTGTAGCCACTCCTTTGTTATCTTGGCTGTGTGCTTATGATGTACCTTCGCCCTAGTCTGAGGTCCAGCGTGCTCTGGAGCAGGTTTTCTGCAAGGATGTCTCTGACATGCACTGTTAACTGAGGGACTGTATATAGACAGGTGTGTGCCTTTCCAAATCATGTCCAATCAACTGAATTGACCCCAGGTGGACTCCAATCAGGTTGTGGAAACATCTCAAGGATGATCAGTGGAAACAGGATGCACCTGAGTTCAATTTTGAGTGTCATGGCAAAGGCCGTGAGTACATGTGCCTTTTTGTTTTTAATTTTTAATAAATTTGCTAAGATTTTAAATACACTGCTTTCACATTGTCATTATGGGGTACTGTAATATACAGTAATATAAATATTTAAATTTAAATATATATCTATATATATATATATATATATATATATATATATATATATATATATATATATATGCTGTCCAATAAAATAAATAATGTGCCTTTTTGTTTTTAATTTTTAATAAATATGCTAAGATTTTAAATACACTACTTTCACATTGTCATTATGGGGTACTGTAATATACAGTAATATAAATATTTAAATATAAATATATATATACATATATATATATGCTGTCCAATAAAATAAATAAATAGTTTATTTCACAATGTTTTTTTTCAAAGGAAACATTTTATTTATTTCAGGGGAATTTTATTTTATAATTCCACATTTATTTATTTCAAGGCACTCTTATTTCATAATGACACATTTCATAATATCCATTTGTTATATTCAAATGACTAAAATTGCTTTCCATACATTACAAAGCTTAGTGTCTAAAGTACACAAAATAAAACCTTTATAGGAAGGAACTATTTTGGAAACGGCATTTGACTGATGAAGCAAAAATGTAAATGTTTGGTTACAACCAAAGAAGTACGTTTGGAGAAAGAAGGGTGGACGATTTCAAGAAAAAAAACACCTTGCTATCTGTTAAGCACGGGGGTGGCTTCATTATGCTTTGGCTTTGTGTGACAGCCAGTTGAACTGATAATATTGTGAGGGTGGAGGGAAGAATGGATTAAACTAAATATAAACAAGTCCTATAAGCTATTTTTTAACAGACACTCTGGACACTGAAGATAAAAAAATGATTATTTCAGCAAAACAATGATCCAAAAAAACACCTCTTAATCAAACATGAGATATTTACAAAAAACAAGACTTGAGCTGAAAATGTTCTGAAAGGAAGAGTGGAACACATGTCAAGGTCAAGAATTGACTAAAAGGGGACAAAATTTTGCTCATGCCATGTTCAGTGTTGTTTAATATTTTGAATATGGAAAATGCTAATAATAACTGTCCTGTATTAACATGTGCAGAAGGGTGTATTCTTTCACTTACATCGGTTCATACTATGGTTCATACAAATGTTTGTTGAAACTTTTCATTTACAGGGGTGCCCAAACTTTAGTATACAACTGTTATGATAAAACATTAAACGAATGTCCTGGGGCGCCATCTGCTGGATCAAGATATAACTTATTTTATTTTCACCAACAATCATCATGGCGGCCACGACACGGCTCATATCAAGGTTGACAGTTGTTACAGGTTAGTGTATTCTTTTCCATCCTGTTCCTCTGTACATGTAATTAAATACAGTTGTATATACATACCTTAGGTGGGTACATGTAAATCTACTAATTTGTTCTGTATTACCCAGCTTGGTATGTATTAAAGCGCAATTTTTTACGTTCATAATTCCTCTCTTCGGTGTAAAGAGATCATTACAGTACTCGTATGAAACATGTATTTCAATTTTGCATAATCGTTCTGTCATACTTGATCATGTTTGTGTTATTTCTTGTTATTTATAACGATTTTCCAGTGTGGTTCAACTGAACTGCAACCATATATCAGTTTCATACAGTCTATGATCAGTTTACTATTCCAACATGACAACATCCCCAAAACGAAACATACTTTATTCTTTTTTTAAGTACATAACTTTTCTTAGAGTAGACCTTTGTCATTGAACAAAAATGCATTTTTCTTCACCTTGGTCCACCTTGCCCCATTTAAACCAACTGCCACTCTCAGTGGGACAAGGTTGAAGACAACTGTTGCCCACCGGTGTGGCCATTTGCGGTGCAGGGAGTACAGACTGGTGACAAAATAAAGGGTAACCTAGAATAAAAGAGTGGAGGAACATAACGAATGTCGATGTCATGCAAATCATTTCACAGTTATTCAGAGTGATTACCTTTATTTCACGGTAAACTGAATGTTTTCATGAGTAAAAATGGTGTGAATCATACTCCGATCAGCAATAACAAAACAAAACAGCAGCCCCATACACAACAAACTGTGATGCACTGTGCGTTCTGACACCAGCTTTTATATCAGAACCAGCCTTCGCTCCCCACATACAATGAGCCTTGGCCCCCAATGACCCTGTCCCTGGTTTACCGCTTTTCCGTCCTTGCACCACTTTTGATAGATACTGACCACTGCAGACCGGGAACACCCCACCAGAGCTGCAGATTTGGAGATGCTCTGACCCAGTCTTCTAGCCATCACAACATGGCCCTTTTCAAAGTTGCTCAAATCCTTACGCTTGCCCGTTTTTCCTGAGGTGATGTTTTAGAAGCAGGAAAAATGGCCAAGCATAAGGATTTGACCGACAAGGGACACATTGTATCTCCAATGCCAAGTTTGCACAGTTGAGCTTGTCCCATTTCAACTCTTTTATCGCTGCTTTAACAGTGTGTGGACGTGGTAAATATATCATTATTATTCCTGTCAGGAGGTGGCAGTGGGATTGGCCGAGCCGTGTGCCAGCGATTTGCCTCAGAGGGCGCCACCGTGGTGGTTGCTGACATCAGTGAGGAGTCAGCCAATCAGACGCTGGGCAGCCTGACACATGACCACAAAGGACAGGACCATATGGTGGCTACAGTGGATGTTTCATCAAGAGACAGTGTAGAAAAGCTGTTCACCAGCATACAGGTGGTTGACTCACCTACACACATCCACACACAGCCTCTCTTATGAGAAGAATGATGTAAAACTATTTGTTACCTAACATTACCAT
The DNA here is from genome assembly GCA_016801145.1 of Umbra pygmaea. Lineage (NCBI taxonomy): Eukaryota > Metazoa > Chordata > Actinopteri > Esociformes > Umbridae > Umbra > Umbra pygmaea. The sequence continues at coordinate 4,793 of JACXGM010016229.1, read as the reverse complement.
GTTTACCGTCATTTAGTATGAGATAACCTGTGTCAGCAGACAGTAATTTAATTTGAGTCTCTTAATGATTTACTCTGTGTGATCCGTGTCTCTCCTGTAGTGTCGGTACTTCCAGCCTCCCTCGGTGTGTGTGAACGCTGCAGGAATCACTAAGGATGAGTTCCTTCTGAAAATGGATGACCAGGATTTCGACAGGGTTATTCAAGTCAACCTGAAGGTATTCATTTTTTTGTTCCATGGTCTCTTTCTCTGTTGAACGAAAGCAGAAAGGTTTTCTCTCTAGAGTCAGTAACACTTTTACCAGATGTTGAAACACCAAAATCAGAGCAATTTAATTGAATTAAACGTGCCCAGAATGCCTAGAGTTCTTGTGTGCTCCACAAACACTATCTTGCTTCATTCTTCTCCTTTCATGTTTTTCTCTCTCAGGGTACATTCCTTCTCACCCAGGCTGCTGGCCAGGCTCTGGTTGCCTGTGGAGCTCCTAAGGGCTCCATCATTACTGTGGGCAGCATTGTGGGCAAGGCAAGTCAGACATCTTCACTGTTTGCACTTGAGGCACAGGTCTTTAGTCTTCAACACACTAGCTAAAATTCCTGTCAGTTTGAGTGGTTTCTATTGTGTCTCTGGCTGTGGTCAGGTGGGCAATATTGGACAGGCAAACTACTCTGCTTCCAAGGCAGGTGTGGAAGGCCTGACTAGGACTGCTGCCAAGGAGCTGAGCCGGTGAGAATCGTCTAGGTAGTGTTGATTATGGGATAGACAAATGTTTTCCAACACAGATGAATCAACCATTTCATTATACTTTTTACTACATTTCTTACTGCCTAATAAACACTACCCTATATTTAATTTTAACACCCTAATTTGAATCCCTTTACCCACAGAGAATGTAAAGAGCTTATAGACATAGTCAACTTATAGTCAACAGGATTGTTTTTAGGACAAATGTTTCCTATAAGCTAACAAAGAATGACTCTGTCTCCAGATATGGGATCCGGTGTAACTGTGTGCTACCAGGGTTCATAACCACTCCCATGACTGATAAAGTGCCAGAGAAAGTAATCGCCAAGGTAGGCCAGAGTCTCTCTTTTCATGTCAGCTTAGTTTTAAGTCATGACCCTTGTTTTTGTAAGTATAATAAAGTGATTTGTCCATCCAGATTACGTCCTTGGTTCCATTAGGGAGGATGGGAGAAGCTGCAGGTGAGAAGACACGGTGCTGTATGTAGCATGTCACGAAATGCAGACGTCTGTAGCCTTCATAGTCCAGTCATAAGAGCTACAGTAGCTAACCCTCCTCTCTGTCTGTAGAGGTAGCTGATGTATGTGCCTTTTTAGCTTCAGATGACTCTCGCTACATTACTGGAACCAGTATTGAAGTAACAGGTAATGGACCCACCTGAAATGCATTCACATGACAACCTTCCATCAACCTTTTTTACGTGAAAAGCTTTTTCACATTACATATTTGTTACTCATCTGCAGGAGGCCTTTACATTGGCTGAGACAACCTTCCATCAACCTGATGACGACCAATGAGGCAAGTCCACATCTAGGTCCAGTAATTGTATGTGAATTCGAACTGTTGGTACTTTAATTAATAGAACTCTGTGGGGATTGGTCTTGTTTTGTAAATCAAGTCTGTATGTAGTCTAGATTTGCTATAAATTGAATTTGTATTTTTTAGATTTTGTGTCCTGTGGAGAGTTTAGGGCAGAGGTTCTTAGGGTTTTCCTCAGATGGTAGAACCAGCTGATGCCTCCAATGAGCCCTTTGACATGGATGGAGTACCTGAAATGTCACAAAACCTAAAGTAGCCATTTGAACCAATTGTGCATTTGGAAATAGAAAAGGCTGACTCTGCACATAAATGAACTCTAGGATACATTGTGCACACAGAGAATTCATTGGCATGTGGTTTAATTTGAGACTTGGAACAGAAAACAAAAAGCCAAGAACAAACCAAGAAAGTTAAACTGAAGCAAAAAACAACAAAAAGAACTGAGCAAAACAACTAAAACAGCGGGAAGAGGAAAGAGGAAGCCAGCATTAGAGCACATAAAAAAGGGTGAAAAACAAGTTGTCTGTTGGTTGTTTGGTTAGTTGATTAATAGTTCTGTCTACACACAGTTAACTGAAGATGTGAAAAATGTGGCTTTATTCAGCCGTCTGAGCCACTGTATGCAGACCGGAGAATGTGGGGAATTAGATAAAGAAATTGTAGTTTTTGTAGCCACATGCAACACCAGCAGCACAGAGAGCAAGACAGAAGGAACAGGGGAGGAACTAGGGGACAAAAAGAGTCAAGCAGGACTTTTTTAAAAGATTATATATTACAGAAACATTTTTTATTACACATGATTGAATATATTTTTTCTTTTCAGCACCACATTTTGTTTAAACATTTGTCTTTATCAATAAAATCAATTGTCAATGTAACTCTGAAGAATCACAAGGACATACATTTTTTTTTCCTTAGTAAAGTCAACCCCATACCCAAAACCCATTCTGGTCTATATCAATATTAAAACAAAACAAAATGGACAAAACAAAGTATAAATGATATCCCATCCCAGAGCCTAATTTCTTGTAAAAATATCGTAGCACATTTTCCCCAGGTAGTTGCTAGCATATTTTCTCCCCGTGCTAGCTGTGGCCTCAGCCATAGAATCTCAGTGTCTGTCTGCTTCATGCATCCCAGCTCAGGAGTGGTAAACCACAAGAAAATGTCGGAGAATTGAAAAGTCACCATTTTAATCATTACAACAGAAGCAAATCGTAAAAACACAGTACAGTCGATAAACGCTTAAGGGTTACACTGAGATATGGCCACATTTGTTTTTGGTAATTTTATTTGAACCAAAACTGTTGACATGCATAGCTCATGGGGGTGTCCACAGATAACTCAGATTAGAGTTAATTTAAAATGTATTTAATTGTTTTATGACCGTGAAGTGAGAACTGCAGGAAATAAATACAGAAAGAAATACCACATTTGACTGGCATATTTGGTTTGTCGTTTAAAGCACCATGTTTCAATAAATACAATAGAATATGACTATCTCTGTACAAATGGATTGTGCACAATTGCACGTTTCCAGTAGGAAAACTGGTGACAGAATCGTCTGGCTGCGATAAGAGACAAACTTGAATATTCAAGCTGAATACATTAACAAGTTGGTATAATTAGCACCTTGTCACACAGATTTCCAAAGCATGCATTTATTCACTGTTGTAAGGGAGAACTTTTGGTTATCATCAATGAAGCACATATACATATTTAACCCTGAAACGTTCAATGCTTAAGTGATGGAATCCCAGAAAATCCTGGAATGTAACCTGTGTTCTACATCAAACCATAATCACCTTCCAGGAATCACACCGTTAAAATACTGGACTGGTTTGATGATAGTGTGGCCTGTGTGATGGTCTATCACCGTCTGGCCAGTTGTAACAAATATTTAAAAGAAAGACATGTACAATACGTCAAGTTCAGTACAATTTACAAGGTTAATGGCTATTGGTTCATCAATATTTGAAGGAGGCAAGGTCACCTATTTGTTTCATTGCATGCAACGTTTGCCCAATAATGAACAGCCACCCAGTTCTTAGACAGTACATTGGTGTTAGGACTTTATTATGACAGTACTGAGTAAAGAGCTGTTCCTATTCACACCCTAGAATAAAGCCTCGGTACATCTAGATATCTCACAGTTTTACTTTATTTCCACAAGCTCCACAAAGCATTGTAAAGTTTCTACTCATCAACCTGCATTGGATTTCACCTGTTTTAGGGTAATATTATGCTGATATGTTTTTGTGAAAATGAATGGACTTGATTTATTTTTTACAGAATTTAGGCGTGTCAATGTTGATGATGATTAGAAAATTAACTTAGCTAGACACAATGGAGGTACAGTACTTTCCAGGTGGTCTCTGTTCCGTCAGGTTGTCTTGAGGTGTGGCTGTCTTTCTGACCTCACATCTCTTGGTGGAACTCCCATTCATTCATTGGATTAATTGTGTCACTTAATGTGGCGAAGCAGGAAGTAAGGCGTGGGATTTGGCGGGGCTTGAGTGTAGGAGAATTAAATTGTATGGGGAGGGCGAAGCAGAGAGGTAGAGTGGGCGATGCAACGTGAAGACAGTGGGAAGGAGAGGAGGGGGCGGGGGTTCACTCTGGCATGTAGGGGGCTCTTTGGGCCAGCTGTTCATTGGAAAAGAACAGTTTAATGCGGTTAACGATCAGAACACCATCGCTCTCGTTCTCGCTGTCGATCTTTGGTCTCTCTTTGGTCTTCACTTTGTGAAAGTGAGTGTTTTACTTTTGTCATCCATTACATTGTTGGTAGGTGTTTTCCCTGGTCATGTACTTGAGTGAGTGCATGTTTGTGTGTGTGTGTGTGTGTGTTTGATATGAAATGTACAAATTGCTGGGCATGTACTTTGTATTGGATTGTCTATGTCAGTGTAAATGTATATTCTAGATGTGTCCGTGATTCTCATTTCTCTGCAGGAGGCTTTAGCCCAGGAAACAGACAGGTCCTACTTCAAAGCCAAATTGCTGGTTGTTCTCCCCAAAGTCTGTGATTTTGAGGTCACGCAGAGGAAGATGCTCCACCTGGGGTGTGTTTAACTCCAACACTGTCTTGTCGAAGCCCTTACGATACTGGAAGACAGACAGAAGCACAAGGACAAGTGAGTCCACTACACCTGGAGAAGAGCAGCTGCTAGCATTTAAAATGATATTTTGTTCATAGAAAAATAAAAAGTGCTGTAGTCATACGTTTT
>JACXGM010016228.1:0-20661 GCA_016801145.1 Umbra pygmaea | reverse complement strand
GCAAATTCAACAACGTACCATTGATTTAAATAGACATTCATTTTCTGAATCCATTTGTGCTTTCAAGTCTTCCAAATGCCAACATTACTCTCAAAACACAAGGGTGTCTATTTGGAAAGACATATTGTCTGCTGAAATAGTGTTTCTGCAAGTTAACACTACAAACAAAACTGGCCTATAATCTAATAATCTGCCAAATCGGTTAATGTGGAATTTGTAATAATAAGCATTAAAACTCGTAACATAGAGTCTTCATATGCAAATTCAACAACGTACCGTTGATTTAAAACCATGGCAAAGCGCTGCACTTGCTTGTGTCTTTTCTGACAGCTGAATCAGTCAATCGCTGATTCAGTATTCCCTGATAGACACGAGAATGACTGGTTTTCAGTAACTTTCTCCGCCACACACACACCATGCACAAATGAAGAGAGCATGTTTGATTTGCAGGAGACTATTTGGTTAACTATACAAAGTTGGAATCTCATGGCCAATACATCTGTTTTCAAACCGCAAGACGTTTTTTTTCTGTGTTTTCTGTTATTTTTCTGTGCAATCTCTGACATTGTGTAATACTGTGTATCGATCAGTGAAAACTAAGTTAATTTTAGTTCCAGAGTGTAAGAAAACAAAATATACGTAATTCCTTGGGTTTTTTTTAAGCACTCAACTGTAGCTATGTTGATTCCCCTGCTACAGCTGGATAACCTGTATGACTAAGAACCAATTAAAATCTGCAGCCAGTATCGAGGATAGTTTCTCTTTCCATTGCAAGATAGATTCTGGGAATGAATTTAATTTGAGAAATACACTCAAGAGCCAAACCACAGTTGATAAATGATCCCATGCAATGCTTTACACAGAATCTGGTTTAGGTGGGTCCACTTTTGATGACACACGTTTTAAACATTATTGTCAAATGCAAGAGGAACATTTTAAAAGCACACCACGATTCGTTGTTCCTACGGGCAGAAAGCCTTGGGGATTACCGGGCATGTCAGTGTCATCCGTTGGACTGATTCCATTAGGAATACAAAGCTCTACATGTGTCTCATTGGTTCATACTGGAGACCTCTCTTTCTAGCCCTCACCCTATTGGGTTAGCCAGCCAGGTCTCACAGAGTGTGTTGTATAATCTGTGAGGATGACAACATTGGCCGTTACTCCGGGTAGAGCGGGTTCATACATATTTTAACACTGCGTGGCACCGTTAACGGCAGTTAATCTGATGGACGAGTGCTTTGTGTAACCTTGGACAGCATCCAGAATGAAAATACAAGGTTAAAACTCAAGTGTTTGAGGCTGACTGGTTGAGTGACTACTGTAATTGAGGGTGGTATTGGGGAGGGGGGTTAGAAACATAACACCCACTCAGCCCTTCCCTAAAACCAGGGACCCTGCAGCGTCTCAATCTCAAGGCCATCTGCTGAGGGAAAAAGCTGCATTAAGGCTTTTGATCCCGTAGCTAAACCCACACACACCCCTCTCACGAAACACAGTGACTGTGGACCCGTATCCCCAACCCAAACCTGTAGGAAACAGCACTGACAAAGGAAGATGAGTATTAAACCACAGCGCATCCCCCCACACCCGCCAGAAACTTATGGGGTAAAGTTCAGTAAGTGAGACAGAACCCTTCCCATGACTTTGTCCAAATATGAGATGGTAATAGTGGCTTCGTTAGCCTCAGTTTCAGGACTCTTACCTGGGGCAGGGCGGTGTTGAGTTGTCTCTGCAGGGAGTCCCTCTCGTGGCTGACCTCATGCAGCTTGCCCTGGGTGAGCCCCAGATTCTCCTGGGTCTCTCTCAGCGTGTCCAGCAAACGGTCGCGCTCCTCCAGCATGGACACCATCAGAGACTCGAAATGGCCCTCTGAGTCAGACTGCAGTGGCGAGCCTGATCCCCGCCGGGCCCCCGAGGGCCCTTCTGACTCACTGATGGTGGGCATCACCTCGCACATCATCTGGGATTGGCAGGGGGACGGTAGGGAAGGAGCGAAAAGAAAAATAATATTTTAAGGCAGGAAGTTGCCTGAGGACACAAAAGTGCAGGGCTTGACATTAACATCATTGGCCACTTGTCCTTTGGACAAGTAAGTCTATTTTACTGTGTACAGCCCCTGGTGATACTTTGAGCAGTTTCATGTTGTTTTTAGCTTTCTTAGTGTTTAAAAAGAGTGATATTGATGCGATCATAGTAGTGCCCCTATCAGTCCCACTCAAAAGGCGATTTGACTGTAACCAAAAATACGGAAAATCTTAAGTGGCGTTACTGCCCTTATTATGCTTTTAAACGAAGGTTTGACTCAGGAACATTAACAAAAAGACCCTTGGTTGGAGTTTGGCTTTAAAACATTAACTAAATTCAATGTGAAGTGCCATCACATTTACAACAGAGCCTCAAAGTAACATTTTGGTCACACACTGGCCAACTGTATTATGTACTACTATAGTCACTCAGATTATTTAGCCAATATGTTTGACAAACATTTTCTCAAATAATTGATGTATTCCCAGTTAGAAATAACATGTTATACTGCTGCATCTTTTTTTTTTTACTTCTGTGACCAAGACAAAAGTTGCTACCGCTTTAAGGTTAGCATGGTAATGGAGTTGGCAGAAAACTTCTGTCCCTTGCTATCTTGAATGCGATTTATTTCTATTCAAGCTGTAGCCTAAAATTAGTTTCATTAACTGTGGCTGGTGAATCCCCAAATTTTACCAGCCAATTCAAATATATAAAAGAAAACACACTTGCATCTTTAATATTGCTTCAATACATTAAAAAATTATAATTAATGTCTTGTCTACAACAACACAAACCAATTGTTGCTAGTGTGCATGTTCACTGGGCCATTGCTACGACAACACATGCTTCATGCGCTTTTGAGCAACTACGTCCATGCCGTGCAGTCGGAAGAGTGCAAAAAGCTAATGTTAGCTCTCTCTCTCGTACGTCTAACCTAAGAGCAAAAACGTGTTTTTTTTAATAAATGAATTTACTTGTTATATTACAATTTATATTACTTGTCCATTCGCATAGCTGCCAACTCTCACACAGTGCCCGTGAGACACACATTTGATTAGTTGAGCGTGTGAAACCAAAGTGCTAGCATCCGGTTTGGCAAAGTGATAGAAATGCAGAAGTGCCTTAAACCTGCATTCTATCTAAATTCCAGCTGGGGCGACATGTGTGGTTGCCAGAGAGGTCGGCTTCTGTAGAAGTCTATGAGAACGTCAGCCACTTCACACTTGATTTACTACCTCAGTAAACATTTTCATAATGGGTTTATGGTCTCAATTGCTAGTTTTAAGTCTCCTGCAATACAGAATGACGCTCATTTTTTTAATTATGGTTTAGTTGATTTTAAACTTGGTGATAAAGCAGGGGGGGTTTTAGGGGTGGTTATGATATGATTGACATTTACTGTGTCAGTGAAAGTGTGTAACGTAACGTACAGCGTAAGCAGCGTAGCCAACTCTCAGCTAAAGTCAGTCAGATACCGCCTCTCGTCTAAAATCGTCACATCCACAACCATGATGGCTGCGCCCGTAACAGCAATCTCGACAACTCAAATCAGATCTTCAAAAAACCAATGGGTGACGTCAAACATGTTACGTCCAGTACTATATACCGTCTGTGTGAAACCAATCAAATGCATGCGTCTCACGGGCACTGCGTGAGAGTTGGCAGCTTTGCATTTGAACAAGTGAGTCTACGAGCTTCTTGTCGGACTAATTTTTTTACTTGTCCCCGGCCAGGAGGACAAGTGTTAATGTCGAGCTTTGCAGTGTTATCGTTCTTACCTAAGTTTAATGGTTTATTCCAGTCAGAGACGCAGTCCACGGCAAGACTAAGAATCAACACCTGGAACTGATGAAAATAATTTCTTAATGGCAGTTCAAAAACCAAGACAGATGATTGAAAAAAGCAGGATCCACACAACGTTATTGCGTTTGTTAATTACTTTCTGTCGTTGACAGCCTTTCTGGTAAGGTGTCACACTGGCAAAGGCATCGCAAATAGTGTTTTGTTTTGATTGACATGCGAGATTAGATTATGTACTCGTCGTAAAGAGCTTTGTGGAGCCGTTTTAAGTGATCAGACAAATGGGTGGTTGTCCCTTGTTTAGTTGCCACAACTTTATAACACTCCTGACAAAGTACCTGTTTTTGGTCATCCTATTTTTTGTAGCCGAAATAGTCCCAAAGATTTTTACCTTATTTTTGGTACGAAACCATCCTTTTTTACCTGCGTAATGCATATCCTCTTTGTCGCTCATCTTTCGCTAGTACAGGTCTGCCAGTGACAGAGAATGTTGGCTGTGAGCAGCGGCACAACAACCAATCACAGCGAACCAATCACTGTGCAGGCATGCGGAGCATGCATGTCATCCCAGCAACAAACCATACAACAAACTTGTGTAAACTGTGGTGCTACCTATACTGTCATTGGGTGCTACCCGTCTTCACATCGCATGTTCCAGCGAAGTGACTATCACACATGCGCACATCGCGATGTCAATGCTAAAACACAAGCCACACCTATGAGCGAGAAGATCCATTTTGCAAAGTACCACTGACAGCCTCCCCATCTGCACTCAAACAGCACCTGGACCTAAGCAGCTGTCTCATGGGCACTGGCAGGCAGGACAGCTTGGAAAACCAGACCGGAAGATTTAGACCAGAGCCCCCTGGTTAGCTCAGTTGGAAGAGCATGGAGCATGCAACAAAAGCTTTATAGGTTTGATTTGAATGTTGGGATGTCGGATGGCTCAGTGGTTAGGGAGTCAGAAGGTTGCTGGTTCGAACCCCCATCTGTGCCAACTGTTGTTGGGTCCTAGGCAGAGATGCCACAAGTTAGTGTAATAGATTCCTTTTCTGGGTTGGGCTGAGTTCACAACTCAGGGGGAGATCCTCAGTAAGACCGTAATGACCAGGTAAAAGAAGTTCTGTAATTTTAGAATGTTTCCCATTGTTCCAATTGAAGGTAAAAAACTGTAAACTTTTACAGTGGATTTCCCATCAAATTACAACCTTTTTTTCAGTGTAGTCATGTTTTAGTTGTTCATAGATCACTGGTATGAACTTCTTTTACCTGGTCAATAGGGTCTTACTGAGGAACTTCACAAAAGTTGTAAACTCAGCCCAACCCAGAAAAGTAATCTATTACACTAACTTGTGGCATCTCTGCTCCTTTGACAAAGCTACTAACCTAAGTAGCTCCAGGGGAATGTGCCTCTACTTACTGTAAATCACTAAATGACTAAAATATAAATAAAAGTTAAGAAATTGTTCTAGATGAGAGCACCTGCTAAATAATGTAACTGCTGTTATCCTATGTTTTTGACCAAAGATAATAATAATAATAATAACACACTATTCTTAAATCATCATTACTACCCTGCAGACAGTCAACATAGAGTGGAAAATAAAAAATTAAAGGTTGTAAAAAACATTATTTACTAGGGTTTTGTTTACTTTCCAATAGGCAACTTATAAAATGTTCCTCTTGAACAACAATACACCAAATTCTGAATTCCTAACTAAAGCTCTGTCTTTGTGGTCTGCATCAAAACTTGAGCACCATCAGATGAAATGAGGCCAATAAAATTTTCCCTTCCACTGGCAAGTCAGCAATTTTTTATTCTACCTTAATATAATATTGCAGTCCACGATTTTTGCCACTGGTTGTAAAATTGTCACTACAAAAAGGTATCCCAAAAATTGTGCCCCATGTAATCTACACGCACCATCCACTTAATTAGGTATATCTGTTCAAATGCTTGTTAAAAAGCAAATATCTTCCCACAATTTTTCTTCCCTCAATTCCCACTGTCCCTGCCATGTCGGCAGCTCCGCAACTCCTTGGCCAGACGTGGGTTGGTGAGGGGTGAGCACATGGTACATTCAACCACGTCGCCGAGCTGCTGATTCTTTTCGTACTGCTCATCCAACATGAAAGAATGTGATGATCATGCACCGGATGATTACATTTATCAACTATACTTCGATGATTGAATTTACAGGCGCCCAATCTGCATACAAGGAGTCACTGGAGAGCAACGTGACAAAGTAGATAATTCCAATGTCCTATCCCAAATCCCACCGCTATGCCAACTTGAGCTGCCTCATTCTGGTGGTCCGAGGTAAGTCAGAAAACCCATAGTAAGACTTGAACCACTAACTAGCATGACATAGACTGTTCTGCGATGTAGTGACTTAACCCACTATGCCACGCGGACCCATACGTTAAAGCAAATATCTAAACAAGTCAATGCATTTAGACATTTAGACATGGTCCAGACAATGTGCTAAAATTCAAACCAAGCATCAGAATGAGGAAGAAAGGAAATTTAAGTGATCTTGAACCTTGGTGTTGGTGCCAGAGCGGCTGGTTTGAGTTTTTCTGAAAGTGCTGATTTATTGGGATTTTCCAGAACAACCATCTCTAGGGTTTACAGAGAATGGTCTGAAAAAGAGAAAATAACCAGTGAGCAACAGTTCTCTGTGCGAAAAATGCCTTGATGGCAGAGGAGAATGGCCAGACTGGTTCGAACTGATAAAAAGGCAAAGGTAACTCAAATTACCACTTGTTACAACCAAGGTATGCAGAAGAGCATCTCTGAATGCACAACACGTATAACCTTGAAGCAGATGGGCTACAGCAGCAGAAGACCACACCAGGACCACTCCGTCAGCTAAGACAAAGAAACTGAGAGAAAATGTTGCCTGGTCTGATGAGTGTAGATTTTTGCTGCGACATTGGATCAGAATTTGGCGTAAACAACATGAAAGCATTTATCCATCCTGCCTTGTATCAACGGTTCAGGCTGGTGGTGGTGGTGTAATGGTGTGGGGGATGTTTTCTTTGTCCCTTAGTACCAGGTGATTCTACCAGAGTTTATGAACATTTTTAACTAGGCAAACTGATTAAGAACAAATTCTTATTTGCAGCAACAACCTAGCTGGAATGTTACAGTGGAGTAGAGGTGCCTGTCTTGCTCAAGGACAGAAGGAAAATCTCTCCTTGACGATCCAGGGGCCTTTTGGACACCAGTCTGATGCCCTAACCACCAGGCCACTGGATGGGTTGGCCAGGCCAGCCTGGAGGACTTCATGCACTCTCTCCAGCACAGAGGCTTGACACTGGCTAGCAGACCCCAGGGACAGGGCCTCCAGAGGGGAAAGCCCAGTCATGTGAGCTGGATTTAATAAAACGAAGAGGGACTGCCGCTAACGAATTAGAACAAATTGTATTCCGGACTGGGTCGCCGGGACCTTTTTTATTCACCCTTTTCTTTTCCCTGCACTGCCTTTAACGCCAACGGCACTTGCTTTCAGAAGCCATCGTGTTCAGTTCAGTGACCTACGCAACAGCAATGTACTGTACATTCAATGTATTTAGGAGCTTGTTTTACAGTGCAGGTCTGCCATTGAGCCAAACTCATCCCCACCCCCTATCCCCAAACACTTCCACCCAATTCCTGTACATCTCTAGGAGATATGGCCATGGTTGCTGCTGCTGCTGCCAAATTTAACCTAATTTCATCTATGCAAATGGATGGCAGGGCTCCATAACGAGGTCAAGCCACCAAAGCTCCACAATGGAGTTGGGGGGGATGCATGCTGAAATGATGTACAGGACAGATGGTATTCATACTCTGCAGTGTAGCTACATCAAAATGAGAAAGATTTTAAAAAAAATCCCATTCTGGGTCCATCACGTCAATATTTCCGCAACATTCTTTTTTAAATTTTCAGATTCCGGCTCCAGTTGTTTTTATTTTGCTTCTCAAACTAAGATTGTGTTTAAAGATAAATTGTAAATAAATTGTTTGTTGATCATGTTTTATGATTTATTTGGGACAATAATGTTCTTATGAAGTCAATTCTTTGTTGATTTCCTCCCAAGTGAAAACCAAAAAATATATATTGCTGAATGCCACTCTAATACCCTTATTCTGTGAACATTTGCATCTTCTGGAACACGCATGTCATAGGGGCCAAAATAAATGTTTTTACTGTTATATTAGTAATGATCCCAGGATGATTGATAACTCCTGCCTTATAAGGGAAATTGTGTTTCCATAGCTACAACTGACATGTGAATGCTGAAAACTGGAAAGAGCTTTGTGTGAAGGTTCAACGTTGAGCACTGTCATGTAAAAGCAAGTTGGAAAAAAAAACATTTTGCCAGCCCTGTTTTGGCTACAACTGTGAGAAGTTCCACTGAAGCTATAAATGTTAACAGAAAAGTATGTGGTAACTGAGGAGTTCCTACTAGATGGGCTTCCGCAGATAGGCTAATCTCTAAAGAGAAATACAACAGGTCAAAGGTGACAGAAATGTGTAAACCATTCAACAGAGGTCACAGGACACCATATACTGCTTTTTCTTTAAGGAATGTGTTTTTCATAAACAATCTGGCCTGAAGAGTTAGCAGACATACAATCAGTACAGTCACTGCATCTAGATATTTGAATTGACAGTAAAAGGAAAAGCACTATCTAGTTAAACTTTTAGGAAGTTACTAGATTCAGCAGTTAAACCAAATAACAATAACGCATCACACGCATAAATTAAACATTTAAAACTGTCACATAACAAGGTTAGCTGATCATTTGTAGACAAACACCCATGGTTACCTTTGCAAAGTCTGCGAAATTCCTTTGTGATGTCCACTTTTGAGCGCTTTCTTCAACGTTGCTTTTAACCACTTTTCAACTGATGGTACTTTAAAGTGACTGTACCAATTTTAAGAATAATCCAAGTCATTTAAAACATTAAATCCATGGAAACATTCAGGTTGAACGGTTCCTGACAGCGAAGAAAGGAATTCCAAAGGCCGCACAGCCAAACCCACATCACACAGTGGGCACCTCTCCAAACCTGGCTGGTTAGCTGGCTAACGTTAGCTATTTAGGTTTATTGCACAAGATAAAAGTGGGTCAAACTGAGTATTAGTACTTGCACATATCATTTGCATGTAGTTACCAATCAGTTTTATACTTTGTTTAAGAAAAAAGTGCAGTTAGCCAGCTAAGCAACACTCCTTACCATGAACAAAAGTGGAAACAGATGTAAGGTTAGCTAGCCAGCTAGCAATATTTTGGAAAGAGGCAGCTAGCCGGTAATGCTAGCAGCAGATTACAACTAAAAAGTGTAATGTTAGCTAGGCAAGACGCCATGCAACGCAAGTCAAGTGTTTATAATCCAGCTCCCACAGTTAAATAACAAATCTAGGACGATTTCAAAATAAAATCTAATATCCAAATGGCATTTTGTCTTGTGCATTTCTTCTCTCCAGCTAGCTTAGCTTCCCGTCGATGAGCCGCGTCACCACATCACAGTCTGGATAAAGGCTGAGACCCAACAGAGAAGCTCGCGGAAACTTTAGAGTCTTTGGATTAAGACCGAAATAATCTCTATATATCTACATTAACGACTACTTTGTCCAAAGTTTACCCTAGAAACAAATATATAAGGTTTCCAGTCGAATGCGAGCTTTTAATCCAGTTGTATTTGGTAGTCGGGGACGAGGGGAGCTATCGCTCTCCCGGTCTGTACAGGAGTTTCTTCTTGTTGATTATCGTTTCCTGTTCTCCTATGTGGAGTAAAAGAAAATCTGTGCGACTGTACGCTGATGCCTATTGCCGAATAGTAGAAAGCACGCCTGGATACGTTAGAATGACTTTTTAGTCTTACATTGTATAGGGATATCCCTATGAGCAACGTGGGCATTTCGGGAATCTACTCGGGAATCGAACCGACAACGTTACGATTCATATTGTACAGTTTGGTGTGTTTTCAACTCGTAATTATGTTACAATAGACAATGTTGCCAATAACGGAAGATTTTTTTCCCCCTCATATCGCTTGATATTTAAAATTGATAATGTTGATGCTCTTTTAGGTAAGAGCACCATTGTGGCTTTGAAATAAGCAACTAACCCCTAGCCTCCCGACACAATGGACATGAAGTCTTCTTTTGTCGTTGTACAGCTATCTATTCGAGAAAAATACGTATTAATAAATAGCTGCAAGTCCTTCTGGATAAGAGTGCCTGTTAAATTACTAAAATGTAAAAAATATTGCCAATTACAAAGTCAGGTTCCCATATATATGAATAATATATGAAAGACCTGTTGGGAATGCACCTGTCAATCAACTGTTGCTACAGGGACACAATGGTGGTAAGAGGAAGAAAAAAAATGAAATGAGCAAAGACCTCAGGGTTATATTGATCAGTGAGAAGAGTAGAAAATGTGAGGTGGGCCACGATGTCACTGCATGACTATGAGCATGTATGAGAACCTAATAATCTGGGATGATTTAATGGCAAAAAAAATGACAATGCTTATTGGATGTGATGGAACTGCTTTAGAAATCACATCCACGACATCACTTCTGCCATCAGATTTATCCTGCTTTGTAGTTCCATTCACATTGCAATGATTGTAGCCTACTGCAGTGTTGGGTCCAGGGGCGTCGGACTGGGGTAAAACCAATACTGATTACCAGGGCCCAAGGGGAGAGGGCCCTTAAAAAGTCTGGAATATATGGGGTTGAGGAACATGGGGGAACATCAGCACTGCCTAAGCATAGGGGGTCGCAAGCCAAATTGGTGTGACCTTACAGTCTGATTCTACTAGCTTCCTTTTTGAGGGAGCTGTTTGAAATGAAATCAGAATAATTAGTGCTTTATGTCTCGGTGGAAGCAGGTGACAATATTCAACTCTTCTCAAATGAATTTGGCATGTTCCTGGCACCAGCAGAGGACTTACGCTTTAGACATAATTTGACCATCCTTTCCTCTCACCATTGATTTCAGCTTTGGCCCGCCCCTTCAAAACATTAAAGACATGCTTGATCAAGCACGAAAAATCCAACTATAAGTTCATTGCAACAAATTTTCCGACTGCACTAAACAATATGCCTGATTTCTGTAAAATCGCCCAACAATATTAATTAATATCAATATTCTCTAGCCAGATGATGAATGAACTACCTACACCACTTTCCAATCCTGGTTTCTATAGGAGTTACCACCAGACACATCTCGAAGGGAGTGTTAATTATACAGGATCCCTCTCTAGGGTGACATAGAAGCACCTGCTTTAGGTGCTCCTACTCTACCTCCAGAATGTGATAGCTGTTTGGAATCACAGAGGTAGCAATGACATACATCTTTTATGTAAAACCCTCAAAATACTTTATTACACCTGCAAAAAAACTGTCAAAACAAAGACCCAAATTAATTCTGTTTGACCATAGCCATTTCCAAAACATCTTGTTTCTATCGCAAGAGTTACCCATTAAATAACTGTACTGGTCACACTCCTCATAAACTTAAAGCAGCAATATGTAGATTTTTGCACAGTGAGAACCTAAATTCATCTTTAAGTGACCACCTTACAGAAGCTGTAAAACTATATTTCTTGCTATTGTCAAAATAGATGGAACAATGACTTCCAACACTTTTTCTTGCCATTTAAAGAGGAATTGCAAATGAAGATGCCATTTAAATATAAATAATTTTAGCAGATGCTCTAATTGTTACGTACGCCTCCCCGAAGGTAAAGGACTGTGACACCGTGCTCAAGGACACTCAGTGGTCCAAGAACGAGGTACTGTCTGGAGTCGTGGGTGCAGGTAAGGACAACTGACACAACGGTATACGGTTTTCACAACGTCTTTTATTGAGCCACAGATGGTTAGTACATGGTTAGGAGAAGGGGCTGGACGGAGCCAAAGCAAAGAACTAAAAAGTATAAATCCCACCCCTTTCCTGTCCTAACACAAATTTTAAACTATTCTTGCATACTGGCAAGATGCCCTAACCAAAATAAAGGGGATGATCAACCAAGATCTTTCCTCATGTACGTAGACAGGGGCGTTACCCTACAGGTGATGTATGCCCCGGGGCAGATATTTTATGAACAACAAGCTCTTTCACTCAAATACACAGAATATAGTATTTCAAAGCACACAACTAGTCCTCAAGCCCCACGCCCCACGCCCCACGCCCCATGCCCCACGCCGCGTCACCTCTACATACTGACAGAGAGAACAAGCCTCTGAACACTGGGTGCTTTTAACCTAGCTCTAACAGGTAGCAGCTGATAGCACTGATGAAGGGGCGGGGCTTTTAACCCAGCCCTAACAGGTATCAGCTGATAGCAGTGATGAGGGGGCAGGACCAGCGTAGAATGAGCTCGCACCTCCAATCAGCAGCTGAATGACTCCACCTGTTGGGCACACACAGAAAGAAAATACACACAGACACAGATCACAGAATTTGCATACACAACATGGGAAATAGCACAAAGGTGCATTCATGTTATTTATGTGGAAACTGTTCATCTATCCTTTCAAAACTTGAGGAGGGTGGCTAGAAGTCTGACTCTGGGGGGACACTTGACATGCTTTGTCAGGATTGGAAGAGAAATGGTTTTAGCTCAGCTTAACAGTCAACAATTCTTCTAAGTACAAAACCTTCCTTATTTCTTTTAACAGTAGCCATAAGCAACATTTTTATCAAGCAGTAGTGAAACATTCTAAATGAAGACATTTCCACACAGTTCTTTTGGAGAGTTATTTAGGAGGGAAATTTGTCAGGGCAATAGTAAGTATAGGCTATGCTGCCAGGGAGACAGGTATGTAGAGGGAGACAGAGAGGAAGGGCACAGACAGGACAATAGGATAGTGAGACAGGCATGTAGGCGGAGACAGTGAGGAATGAGTCTGGGCTCGAATCCCCTTTGCCAGAGGGCATGTGGGCTTTGGAGACAAGAGCTTAGGCAGCAACACCAAACTCTGTGTTTTCTATCCCTCTTTGTTCTTCTGCTTGTTTGAGATTTTCCCCACTGGGCAAAATAATTTGGAAGACACCTTGTCAATGTCTATTCAACGTCTTTTCAACTTCGATTGCTTAGAGGGTCCCACGCACTCACCGTCCTTTGTCCGCTTGTACGTTGCATGCTGTCAACGTCACTTGTTCATTCCAATTAACATTATCAGCCAGCAGGTGCCCTTGAAGACTCCTTCAATGAGCTTGAAACCTTGATAAGAAAATACCCTTAGGGCTCACTACTTATATTACTGGGGGGGGGGGGGTTAATGTCTTTCCTTACTTTCTTTCCAGTTCTTTTCTCTTTTGAATTCACTGTTTTAGTCTACTCGTACTCACAAAGCGGCAATATGCTTGATCTCACCCTTACCACATACTGTTGTTGACTTATTCACGGCTCTTGCCCTCCAGTTGTCTTTTTTCTCCTTGGCCTCCACTCATTCTCGCTCGTCTAGCCCGGTTCAACCATGATGAAGAAAATATATTGGCCAATTGTCAGATTCAATGAGTTGCAGTCATCTTAGACTTATTTCTCATTCAAAGACTCAAAGAAGCCAATATACTAATTAGACAATCTTTTAATTCAAGCCTCTACCTGACGCTACTAAAACTCCATCAAGGTGGAACAGCATGGTGTGAAAATTAGCAATATTGTGTTTTCATTTTTTATACTATGACACAAACTTTTATATTTATTGTGTCTAGATTAGTAATTTATATAATATATTCTACAGCACACATAATTAATTGTATTAGTAAAATCTCTGTGATGTTTGACATAAGACTCACCTGCATCGCTCTCTGCCTGCAGGATAGTGAACATGAACCTCAGAATGGTCACGTGCTTCAGTGAGCGCTGACCTCTGATCTCCACCATGTTTGTGTCCGGCCTATTTCAACACTTTAAAAATAAGTGACCACCACTTCCTCCCAAAGGTTAAACAGCTGACACTGAGCTCTGCAGGAATGCCCAACTTTTGACAACCAACTGTAAACAGTGCTATAAACCGTGTGATTGTGTGTGTCTATGTCAGTGCATGCATGTGTATCTGTGTGTGACAAGCCTCTGAAGAAGCGGTAGTCTTGTGCCCTTTTCAGACATATGGACTGTGGTGCCACAAAGGTGCTTTGGTTACACCATAGGTACAGAGTACATAGAATACTACTCGGCGAGATTAATTTGTTTTCAGAAGTTCCTAATTGAAACTTAAATGACCAGGTAAAATGCATTCAAAACTTCACTAGTTACCATAATTAATCTTGTTGTACATTTTTTTTATTTCCTAGATTATGGTTATTTATAAATACCCTTTAGCGGGTCATTTTGCTCTTAATTAAGAACTCCCCAAAATTTGTGAACTCAACTGAACCAAAGTACATGACAAGAGAGAAAAAAATAGGCATTATGACAAACTGTATAGGACAGCAGATGTCTGACATACCGTACAGCACTGTAAAAAAATAATAATCTAAATTCTAAAACAAATAGTGCATTTGATTTAGCTGTATGAAAGCATTTTAAAACAGTTGGGCGAGCCAGTCGGTGTCTTATAACCAGTGCTTAATGAGTAAATCCGGAGGTCCCTGTAGGTTCGTGAGAGAGCAAAAAAAAGGGACAAAAAGACAACCCAACGCATCACCGCAACAGACTATTTAGCGCAGTGGCCTAGTTTAAAAAGCCTGGTTGCCTAGCAGGGATGTTCACTTTATCTCATTTCAACCAAGAGCATTGAGTTACATTCAAGTACAGGATAGTTGTGTAAACTCAGAAATAGTAATCATAATTATTTGTGTAACCTAGAGAAAATATACGTTTATATCTTAGTTTTCTAACACATTTCCTTGTTTAATTTCATTTAGCCCTGAGTACCGGTTCTCCGGCTTTCCCCGGACCCCGAGTGTGTTCATCCTGTACATGATCTGAATAAAGGCTTCCTTGTGGGATGAGCAGTGCGAAAAGAATCGGCTGCTCGGTGACATGTGCTTGGATTAACCATGTGCGCGACCCTCACCATATCGCATCTGTTCAAGGAGTTGCAGAGCTGTCGACAAGGCAGGGTCATTGAGAATTGGGAGGGGCAAAAAAAATGCCTATTCACCGACACCTGCTGATCAAGACAACATTGGATATGGAAAGTAATTTGAGTCAAAAATATTTTGTACTATTTTTTAATGAAAATTTATTTTAAAAATCCATCACGGGTCATATCCGGCCAAGGGGCCGTACTCTGTGGCACCCAGTGTGGTCTTCTGCTGCTGTAGCCTATCTGCTTCAAGGTTGTACATTCAGAGATGCTCTTCTGCATACCTTGGTTGTAACGTGTGGTTATTTGAGTTACTGTAGCCTTTCTATAAGCTCGAACCAGTCTGGACATTCTCCTCTGACCTCTGCCATCAACAAGGCATTTTCACCCAAAGAACTGCCACTTACTGGATATTTTCTCTTTTTCTGACAATTCTCTATAAACCCTAGAGATGGTTGTGCATGAAAATCCCAGTAAAGCAGCACTTTCTGAAATACTCAAACCAGCTCGTCTTTGTGGTCTGTAAAGAAATGCAGTATCTAAGGAGGACTAACATTCATCACTGAACTTTCGATCAATCTTGAGCTAGTGTACATTAGAGAAGCCAATGTTTGCAGGGTTTGAATCTTGCATGGCCCGTGACATTCCGACTATTCCCAGGAGATCTGCTACGGGCTTTGCCATGTCACGTCGCTCTGGAGTGAATTCCGATGTGCTTGTCAGGCGGCTGTGGATTCACTGTTGTATAGTTGGCAAAAAAACTCCCACATACTTTATGTACAGACTTAAAGCTTTCATGTTGAGTGAGCAGGGTGATAAGAATTGGACGGCTTGGTGACACGCATTTGGAGGAATCATGTGATCCATCTTTGACCATCTCGCACATGCTGAGGGGTTTCCGATGAGTCAAGGCATGAAGGGGATTTGGATAAGAAAAGTAGGGTGGGGAGACAAAACAGAAAAAATAAAGAAATGCATTGAAATCGCATTCCTGACTTCTGATGGACAGGTCTGCTCAGGGTAGGTGGGGAAGACAATTTTTCGTACAACCAATATAACAACATGTCTGTTTGGGAATTGTCCAAATGTATTTATCTGTTGGAGGTTGTATTGGAATTGCCTTTTTGGGCTCAATCTCAGTACAAGATGCAGTACAGCGAATCACCACTGTTTAATGTTTGCCACGCTTCCTCAATGGAACCCTAGAACCAGTACAGCGAATCACCACTGTTTAATGTTTGCCACGCTTCCTCAATGGAACCCTAGACCCAGTACAGCGAATCACCACTGTTTAATGTTTGCCACACTTCCTCAATGGAACCCTAGACCCAGTACAGCGAATCACCACTGTTTAATGTTTGCCACGCTTCCTCAATGGAACCCTAGACCCAGTACAGCGAATCACCACTGTTTAATGTTTGCCACGCTTCCCCACTGGAACCCTAGACCCTTGGTGCATACCAGAGTCTTCAGCCGATGTCACACTAAGACATTTGACCCCCTATTAACAACTTACATTTTGATTTGGATTATAAATAGCCCATGTCATTATGGTGAACTTGAGCATTAGCCTATCAATTTTGATTTGTGACCAAATCTGGCTTTGTGAATAGCCAGTGCCTATGCAGCTCTTGACCTCATGGCACATCTCTTGATGACCTTTAGCTCATTCAGATTATCATTTACAACATTATTTTATTCAATGGTCACTGAGTGGATTTTCACTGATGCTATTATCTTAGTCAAAGAACATTGAGTTGATTAACACTGACACTTCATTCAACATCTCATTTATCTGCAGTAAAAATAAAAACAAATAATTTGCAAACAAGTTAGTGGGAAGCTACACAAGAAATACAATTGTGTTTTAGTGTACTCCAACTGCAGACCGTTTTTTTCGGAGAGACACAGTGTCTCTGGATCCCATTGTCTTATTATTTAATCTGTTCTGTCTCAGTGCCCAAATCTTGCATTGCATTGGTTTTATCGGACAGGGTACTGGGGTCAATCCCCACCAAAAATTGTACAATTATCTTACCTTCACCAGACACTCTAATCTAGAGCAATTTACAGTGAATAAAGGGACATACCCCTGGAGCAATGTAGAGTAAAGTGCCTTACTCAAGGACACAACACTATTTGGCACAGGTGAGAATTGAACCGGCAACCATCCAAATACATGCCTGACTCCCTAACACTATGCCTTCTGACTCCCTTCTTATTTGAATCTATTCAAAGTGCCTCATTTGAAAAGTACTATACTACTAAAAAAGGGAGATGAAAGAAATAAACAAAAAATATATTGGCCAATCTAAAATAAAAAATGTTAAAATTATTTCTCCCTGTGTTTAAGTACAATTGCAGAAAGAAAATGATATATGCTGTACCAATTAAAATAACAATATTCTATACCATTTAAAATAATATATTGACAGTTTTGTAAGTATGGTATATACAACCGACAGGTTTATAACGCAGTATAAACATGCTACTATCGGTCTATTCATTTAAACTGCATCTTGTTTCCGGGTGCAGTTATAATTGTCATTTACAATTAATTAATCAATTAATTTAAATCATTCAGGACATTATTGTCTCTAATTGATCTTTACAGGAGGGAATATATTTCATCTATTTGTCGTTCCTTCAATACATTGCACATTTTGTAATTAATAATGCTTCATGAACAACAAAACATGCACAAGAGCGCCACCTGCCGAAAAGCTGCGCTTTTTTAGGTACCTAGCGTTATAATTAACCAACTACCCATCATGCACCTGGTGTGAAACTTGTTTACTTTATTTTTAAATAAAGGTATATTTCAACCATCCTAAATTCATGCAATAGAGGTTTATACGACGTAACATTTTGCACAGAGCACTATGTTTCTTTTTGTGTGCCACGATTTGCATTACCATTATAGAGAAAGTCATGTCCGTGAATACCGTCCCTGTCGTTCTGTGGAATAACTTCAGTACACTCTGGTTTCTCTTCATTTCGAATAAATCTTTCGCCTTTTACTAAAGATTTCCGTGGAGAGGAACATTATGAGTATCAACTAATTTTTTGATGCCCTGCTACACGGCGGGGCTTCCTTTGATTGTGAAAGTAAAAAAAAATGTATTTAAGTAAGATTAGCGTTTCGATTTTTGTGAGGGGCTGTTGCTTTTGATTCAGTTTACTAAAAGTATTCGTTCGTTTCGCGAACGAGTGGATTCTATTCGTTTAGTGAATCGGTGAAGGATGACTGCTGGCAGCCTGGCACATAACGATGTTAAAACAAGTTTGACATTCCACTTTGTTGGCGCAAACGTCATGACAATTTATGTGATTGGTTTAGTGCCTACAAAGTGAAAGAAAACTTTATATTAAAAACACTAACAAATAATAATGATAATAAAATAATTTGTATAGAGAAAAAAGTAAAGTGTTGCAGTAAACACCAGGAGAAGAGTGCTGTTGATATAGATGAAAAGTTCAGTTATTGTCAAGTTGCAATACATCTGTAAAGTCTCATCCTCAAACTCATCCCTGATCATCTTTGTATTTCAATTTGTCTCTGTAACTGTACGTGGCGATAATTCAAGGCAAGATATAACCATGTTGTGAAATTAGCAAATAAAAATGTTGAAATTAAGAGAATAGGGTAAAAAATCACATTTAAATGTAGATTGTGGAAAAAGTATTGGAATTATTAACTCCGCGGTGACGTAAACAAATTGGGCATTTTTAAGGCATTTTGGGCTGTTTTTGAGCAGTCATTGGGCTAGAATTTTCTGGGTATAGGCTACATTATAGGCTGTGTTAAGAAATACAGAAGGCCATATTTAGTTTGTGTCTCATAAAGAAGACAACTGAAGAAAAATTAAACAGTTCTGAACCTTTTCTGCCAGTCCACCGATTCGTTCGTGAACTAATTTGAGGGGAGAAATGCAACCTGTCATTTTTTTGTGTACTCGAGTCAAACTTTCGTTTAAAATCATAATTTGGACGGAAATGCCACTTTTAAGATTTTCCTTATTTTTTGTTTCAGTCAAATCTCCTTTTGAACCGGAGTGATAGGGGCACTAATATGCATTAAAATTGCTATTTTTAAAGGTATGTATAGTTTTCCAAAACAATAACAAAATTTGTACTTTGCATTAAAAAAGCAAACAAAACTATACCTATATTATATTTCTTAGTTGTGTATACTTACGTTATCCTAAATGTATCCACCAACTTTCAAACCGAGAGAAATTTGTAATATAATAATAAGACACGGGACTTATCATCTTGTCTTCCGTCAATGGCGTCATAACCTTTGAGTGCTAGTGGTTCTAAGTTCCAGGGAAATGCCCAAACATAACGTGAATAAAGTTATAATATTTTTAACAATACATTACTTTGTCAGTGAACATTTTTTTCTGCCGGAGATGCTAGATTGGAAGGTTGTCATTGACGACGATAGCAAAACCCATGATCCCACGCTACTTCCCGACGTCATCCAAGTACATCTTTTGCCATTGTTTTAACCGAGAGACCCCTAGCGGCCAAAAACTACATTTTATCTTATCCAGTGCCCCTGGACCTCTGACCGACCACCATATTTCACAGTCGGTATGAGGTTCCACTTCTTGTATGCATCTCAGTTTCAACGCCAAACATGCAGATGATGTATCTGACAAATGTTCAACTTTGGTCTTATCTGACTAGAGCAACTTCCTCCAGTCCATAATTGAAATGACATTTGTCAAGTTCCAAGCACTTGCGTCTGTGTCTTGGGGTCAGAAAGGGCTTTCTTCTAGCAACCCTTCCAAAGAGGCCGTGGTTGTGGAGGTTGTGTCTGACGGTGCTTTTTGAAACCTGGTGACCCCAAGACGCCACCAAGGCTGTCATAGTGAATATTGGGGATTTTGTTGCTTCAATCGTTTGTGGATTGTCTCATAGCAATTATCAGATTTATGAAGGTCTACGACCATCTGTTTCTTTTGGAACAGTGCATTTTGAGTTTTTAATTTTTTTAAATGTTTTTGTTTTCATTGGGTGGTTTGTTCAATGAAATTCGACTTCTACCCTAACGGTTGGCGAATTGAAAATTAAACTGACTGTCATTTGCATAAACTATTTAGGAAAATCAGTGTAAAATATAGCCGCAAGCGGCGATTTGCGGGTTCAACCCTTTTTTCCTAATAGGGACTTCGAAGTAATTTCACACAAGGTTCAACATTGTTATAAAACATATCCTATCATTTTTATGATCTATAGCTTGATTTATGTAATTCCATATAGTCATTAATTTCACTATGATTTGTGTTTAAAGAAATGTTTAATTAAATTGTTAAATGGAATCATAACTACATTGTTTGAAAAATGCATTATTTTGGTATGAAACCTTTGAAATATATGAAAAAAAGAGGATGCTATTACACATGTGAATTGAAAATATAACCTAAAATTTTAATGTATTTACAGGGGGTTCCAAAATTACTGGCACCCCTGACTGGCAAATCAAAGAAATAATACTTAGTAAAGCATAAACAATATAATTATAGAAACTCACAATACTAACATGTCAGACATTATTATTTAATTATTGTTGCAATGTGTAACGAAGCCCACACTCTGCGTCAATAATAAGGGGTTTTATTATACAAGCAATGAATACCAGGTCACGTTCGAACAGCAGCAACAAACAGGCCAGGGTCGGTACACAATCTGGGCAGAACAGATACTCTCCACAATCCTTTGGCAGAAACAGGGACAGGCAGGGTTCGGTACACAATGCAGGCAGAAATGGTACGGA
>JACXGM010016227.1:0-20660 GCA_016801145.1 Umbra pygmaea | reverse complement strand
TAGTTAAGTCATTAAACTACACAACTACTCTACTGTTAGTGAATACAGTGTAGTTAAGTCATTAAACTACACAACTACTCTACTGTTAGTGAATACAGTGTAGTTAAGTCATTAAACTACACAACTACTCTACTGTTAGTGAATACAGTGTAGTTAAGTCATTAAACTACACAACTACTCTACTGTTAGTGAATACAGTTTGGGTGCAACACTCCACAATCTACATGGCGACAGTACTTTAACTTTTTACAGTAGATAGATCACCATGCTGCACAGCTATTCTGTTGTTAGTGAATACGGTCTAGATGCAACACACCACACGATTACTATACTTTGTGAGCCAACCTCAGTCTTTCCCGTCAGGCCTTCAGAGCTCTCTTGCTCTGCTTTATGACCTCCTCCTCGTGAGCGCTTAGTTCTTTTCCTGCCCTTCTTTTCCTGCCTGACCCCTCCTCCTTTTCCTCCACCACCTCCTTCTCTTTTCACTGTCAACTCCTCTGTAGTACTAGTAGTACATGTTGTATCAACAGTAGTAGCATTTCTTTTTTCAGGAGTAGTACATGATGTAGCAGCAGTGCGACGTACTACTTTCCTGATTACCTGTAGGGAGGAGGGTTATAAATTCATTAGAGAGAGAAGATGGGTATATTTGTCCAGCTGACATCAAAGAAGTACTGGTTTAGGGGGTGAGGTTTGTAGGTTTAATGACAGGGCAGAGGGTTCAGAAGTTACTTTTCTGGTAACAACGTTTCCGTCTTCATCTGTGAACTGCTCCTCTGTCACTGACTCCCCAGGAATGTTTCTGGCTTGTTCTCCCTGAAGATGGTAGGGTAAAATAAGATTAGGGCTGGAGTTATCTGAGATCATTAATTAACCTGCGTTCCTCTGTCATGGTAACTTTACCTGGTGTTCATTTACCTGGCATTAGCTTGTTTGGCATTAATTTACCTTGCATTTAACTGATGTGTATAAAATTAGCTTAACGTAGGATATTTTATTTTTGACATTTTACTCGTAACCGACCTTTCAACATCACATCAAATACAGACAAAACTTTTAAACACTATGCCACAAGATTTGCCTGGAAGTGAGTTCCAGAATAAAATCACACATAACACCCAAAAACACAAGCCAATATGAGCTCACCATAACAGCAGTTATGTTGAAAGACCAAGTTTAATCCTGTGACAGAGAAGCCTCGCCATGCCACAAAAGCGCGTACTTTAATGTAAGCCTGAATAAAGTGTGTATCATTAACAGGTAAAATCACATCAAATTTGTCTCTGAAATGAGCATGTAACTGCCTGGATAAATAGGCAACAATGCTTTTTCAAAGCTTTAAATGTTTATCGGCTTCATTACAGCAACAACATGATGTTTAGTTCATAACAGGATGAGATGCTGTAACATTAGTATTTGTCAGGAAAAAACAGGCATGTTTCGTAAACCTAACTCATGAAAAAACAGGCATGTTTCGTAAACCTAACTCATGAAAAAACAGGCATGTTTCGTAAACCTCATGAAATCTCATGAAAATTCTGAACCGAATCTATGTCATGCAAAGCAAAAACACCCCTATTGAACCACAAGTAAATAAATCCTCAGAAGCGATTGACTTCTAGTGCTCCTTAAGCGCACAGGTAAAGTTGCTGGGCTGGTTTTCACATATGCAAAACTGTAGCTCCTATATTTCAATAAATGTATAATGAAATGCCAAATTCCTGCTGTAACACATTTAAAAATCCTAAATGTATCTATAATTACAGATATAGATATCAAACATGTTAAACTCTACAGAACTGGTGAGTGCTAAGACATCTACTACCGAGCTATTACCACAAGTTCATTAGAACTTTTGTAGTAGATCAACCCAAAGCCGACAGACACTAATATGTAGCTACAGACACCTTGGAGAAGCTGACCTAGCAGAAAGACTGCACATTCGGCTATGTGGTTTCACTGGTGCTAAAGGAGCTGTGTTAGTTGTAGAGGCAGCCGGTCTGTCTCGCACCGTGCCCCTGGCCAGACAGACAGACAGACAGACAGACCCAGGTCACAGACAGAAAGCACAGACTATCACAGTAACACCCTGGGGGAACACAGCACTCATAGCCACCAACAGTACCTTCAGAATGACCCTCCGTCGGAACACCTTTGTGGTAACAGTCCGTTCCTCATCAGAGCTGGAGGCCTCATAACTACAAACCTCCTGATGAAGCATGTATGTTAGGGGTTCATTACTCCAACTGTGAGTTCACAATCTCAAGTCTGATCTCATAGCTAAGTCTAACTCATTTCATCCATAAAGATCCTAAGTTATTTTAGCAGTTAACATTTTTAAGCCATAGTTACAAGCCAGGCTGTTCTTATGGTGATACGTAAAAAATCGTACAAAACAGGAAATTCGTACACGTGTACATTTCTGAAATCAAGGAAACGTAAAACCTTGTACGTTTACGAAACGTAAAAACCATAGGTTACCTTTATCTAACCTTAACCTCACCATAACCCTACCCTTATCCTCAATAACCTAGCATGCTATGCCTGAACTAAACGTTCTTCAAGTACGTTAAATTGTAACCGATTGGTCTATTCTTGGGAATGTTTCCGCAGAACCGCCATTTAACATACAGGAGTTCACATTTGAATGGCCGTATCCGTAAGTCTGTCTTCGCAATGAGGCAAAATTTCCATTAAATAAAGTTACCAACGTATTGCGTTGAGAACACGTTCCACAGGCCCTAACATAATTAAGCCGTAGTTACAGGTCCTAACTACTTTAAACCCTACTTACAGATCCTAAATAATGTCAAACAGCAAGTGCAGACCCTATCTTAATCAAATCATGATCGATCCGGCCTTACCTAAACCATAGTTACAAAAGCTAACTCATTTGTGTAGATAACTCGTGAAATTAACGGATGTGTTGAAGGATTGTCACTACACATAGCATTACATGCTGCATCTCCAGCTATCTTCACCTGTTCCTTGCTGCTTGGTCCTGTTGTGCTGTCCTGCCAAGTCGCCTTGCTCTCCATCTGCCCTCCCTGCGTTGCTGATATCCTCTTCTCACCCTCGGCCTGGCTGAGACCCTTCGCCCTGCTGGAAAAGCCACGTGCCTCAGGAAATGACGCAGGCTGAGACAGGGAACCGGTATGCTCTCCGTTGTCCTCCCCTGCTGGTCGGTTTGGTGGCTTATTCACAGAGAGCGCTGGGTTGGCAGGGCTGTGGGGTATGGGAGAGGAGGGGGTATTACAACCCGAGAAGTTGTATGCAAATTCAATTTTGTTTGGACTTTGCGTGCAATTGACAACTCGAAAAATGTCATCCTACGTTAGACTATGTTGAAATTTTGTCATGACTGACCTGAAGACAGGGGAAAAAACAGAGCAATGTTCTCTGTACAGAGCATAAGTCCAGTGTTAAATCAACAACCTAAGTGTTAAATTAACAACCTAAGTGTTAAATCAACAACCTAAGTGTTAAATTAACAACCTAAGTGTTAAATCAACAACCTAAGTGTTAAATTAACAACCTAAGTGTTAAATTAACAACCTAAATGTTAAATCAACAACCTAAGTGTTAAATTAACAACCTAAGTGTTAAATTAACAACCTAAGTGTTAAATTAACAACCTAAGTGTTAACACTCTGAGTGGAGTGAACGGGACTCCAGTGGAGCTATATAATTTAACACTGGACTTGTGTATATTAACATCAGATGTTAACAGCCGTTACCTGGTGTCCCGTTGATCCATGCCCTCAGCGCTCAGACTGTGGCCAGGCGTTGGCGGCTCCAATTTCACCCCGGATGTCTCGCTGTGCCAACCTGCAGGTGATGACATCACATCTTTGTCTACCAGCTGCACCTGAGACAAGATGGCGTTTATCCTATCCTCAGTCATCTCCTCATCGTCCGAGCCTTCCTCCAGTGCCATCTCCTCCAACAGAGACTTTAACTTCTCCGGGCTCATCTCCTCCTCTTCCTCAGGTGAACCAGACCCGCCACAGGCTGCCCTTAAAGCCTCTTGTGGCAGACAGACACCCTCACCCCCCAGACCAGCCTGAGATTTGAGGGCCTCTGTTGGGTCTCCTTCAGATGCAGCCATCCACTCATCATCCCTGTCTACCACCCGGGGGAGCTCACTCTGACGTCCCATCACTCCCACAACAACATCTTTACCTCTCACCGATCCCCCACTTTCACAGGGCTCATTCGAGGCCACCGACTCTTTGCTAACCCCAGTGTTGTCTCCTGGGGCCGCCCTTTCTCTGGCCCTCTCCCTCGCCTCGCGGGTGTCTAGCGGCCCGGAAGTATCTTCCTCTACGACCATGGTGGCGGGCTGGGTGTTCAAAGTGCGGCTAGGGCCCACGGCGCTGGTGGTGTGGATGAGTGACAGATCACATGGTCTGGTAGGGCCGCTAATGGGGGAGTCTACGCTACAGTCCTCGCTAAAAAAACGGTCGTTGCGCAGTGGGGTTGGGGTCTGCATCTCCAGTTCGATGTTACTGTAACCTGAATGAGATAACAATAGAACAACAAAGCGGGGCTGAGATGGAAAGAACAAAAATGCCACGACACAATAACATGAAAATGAAAAACACAGCTGGTGAAACAACACCTTGAATGCAACAACACAATGAGAAAAACCCATCTTATGGCACAACAACACAAAACCGGACCAGTAAGCCCAGTTTGCACCACAGGACAGGACAGCCCTTAGCAGTTCAGGAAGAAAGGTCAGAAAGTTCATAAGGAAGTGTTGTTTACATATTATTGTGTCTTAGCTAACTTATACTCTTATACTGTATACAGACAGGCATTGGTTTAAAGCTGTAAACTCGCAGTCTAGCAGTTAGCAGTTATAAACATGCCTGTTTGGAAACGACTCAGGCTGGACATGGACAGGAGATGAGCAGTGAGCCATAAGAAATTATAGTAGACACGATACATAGACCGCAAATGTTCTATGCATCTATAGTTTCGTATGCTCTGTAATTCTGGAGTTATATATTTCTAGAGTTGCATAAATCTTTTAATGGATTGCACCTCTGTCACTCAGTCACGTCGCTGCCTTGGTCAGTAACATTCACACAGTGCAGTCATACTGACGACCAGATGAATGGTGGCTAAGGATTTTAAACAAAAGCTAATTAGTAGACAAATATGTATTAGAAAACAATATTGCCATCTTCATCATATTATCAAATTTGCTTTGCCCAACCATAGTTAGCAATGCTAAAAATCGCAAGCTAATATTTAGTGGACTTCCCATCTAAATTTAAGTGGTGACATCAACATAAAACATCTTAATCAGCTCCAAAACCAATGTAAAATAAAACTATTTTAGCAACATGTGCAATCAATTAATAGTGTTAAACCTTTATAGTATGTGTACATTCACCATATGTAAGGTTCAGGCAGTAGGGGCTGGGGGATACCAACGACATGGAAGACATAGGGGATGGGATAAGTCAGAATTTAGAGGCAAGGAAGAAGGGTTAGCAGCAAGCAAACGAGGACATTTAAAAAACATGAACGGACAGATGAAAAGTGAAAAGAACAATAGACAATAATTTTATGAAAGCGAGTGAAATTAGTGGGTGAAACAGAAATGCTCATGTAGATGCATTTGAGAGCAGAGCGCTACAGCCAGAGACTAGAGTTAGCATAGTAAGCCTAGAACTGGTCTAGAGTTGTAAGGCTAGTGTTGTTAGCCTAGCATCCATAATCCAGGCTTGTTATCCTAGCATTAGCCTTGCTTTGTAAGCCTAGACTAAGCCTTGAAGTGTTAGCAGAATGTAGAACTGAGGGTTTCAGCAGGGAGGGGGCCGGTATTAGGTTAGCAGTGGTCTGGTTCAGCAGAGGAAGAACCAAAACAATGGCAGAGTAGGAAGGCTCAGAGGAGTCAGCTGTAGATAGTTAAGCAGATGTTCCTTAAAGCCACAGCTAGCCATGCTACCAGCTGCCAGATCAACAGAGGATTAGTTCTAAAACACAGCTTTCAAACACAGGAACCATACTACACCACATGACTTACAGCAACCATGCCAATATACCATACCAATCAGAATTATGTTTTCATGTATTTGACAATTATATTGTTACATAATTGTTAATGAGCAATACATGTGACAAAAGTAACAATTTAAACATTTCCGTATTTGTCAATAAGTATACACATAAACACATAGATTGCAGAATCAAATACCAAACAAATATTTAATCTAATTGAATTTAAAATCTCAAGAACCCCTTAGAAAAACAGATTGCAGTCAGAGTGCAGTATAACTGTCAGATACAAATACTGCATCCAACTAAGATTTTTTTAAGTTTTAAAACTGCAATATATTTTTTAAGGGTCAAATTAAAAGGATTTTGTCCTTTTTCAGATAGTTTAAAGTGGAACTGGCAGAATTTAATTTTTTTTGCAGATTTGAAACAAATATTTGCTAAGCTCCAAAACCAGCTTTATATTGTGTTTTAAAAATAGGTTCTATTTGACTCAGAATTCAGATGTTATCAGTATAAACTGATGCGGTTAAAATGTTGGAGTCAGGCTTTTGTTAAAATTCTAGAAATGTATTGAACCTTAAAGTGTCCATATCTATGTGATCACTTGTCAGAAAATGTTATAAAGGACACCATGTTATTTCTGGAGGTGTCTTTCCACATATTGTAATCCAATTTCATGTTGTTAAAATGCTGTCAGTTCCACTTTAAAGTTTTGATTGTCAGCGCAAAGGCATAGGAGCAGAGGGCAACAGGGGGGACATGTCCCCCCCAGTGTTAGAGGCAGGTAATGTGGCCCCCCCTAATAAGTAGAACAATTGTCAAGAATATATGATGTGCCCTTGATATATCAACCTCCTATGCCTTTGTGTCAGCAGCTTTTACGTCAGCATGCTATTTTATACTAAACACATCTAAATAGTCACACATTTTGTACTTCAGTTGTATGTCCCTTATTGGATAACCACAAAGCAATGTTGGAAGAGCTGTGAAAAGTATTGATTTCAGGGGGTTAAATAATTAAAGATGATGTATTATTTAACATCTGTCATTATTAAATTGACTGAGTTTCTATGTTTAACTAATCTAGCCCGATTAGCTCTGTGAATAGTTTAGCCTGGCTGGTTCTGTGAGAAGGACAGGTAAAGAAAGAGACAGAGTTCGGCTAGATGGGGCTAAACTTTACCATCACTCTGATCCAGGAAAACTGCGTTATCATCTGCAAAACATCTTGTGCCTGAAATGTTACCATAATCAAATATTGGCCCTTCCAGCAAAGTCACAATATCCATCCGATTGATCTTAGTCAGGACCTCTGTTAAGGCATCCGCTAAATAAAAAGAGAAACAGACAATGGTTAATACACAGAAAATGAGACAACAAGAAGGGGACATATTTGTGTTGTGACAGGAGAAACTGTGCTAACAGAAGTTATCTTGTGTTTTTATAGAAGTTATCTGTGTTAACAGGACAAAATGAGAAAAGACTAGGGTGGGGCATTGGCCATAGCAACAGTCTCTGCACTAGAGCAGTCTAGGGTGGGGCAGTAGCCATAGCAACAGTCTCTACAGTCACACAGACAGGGTTGGTTCCCTGCCAACTTGGTCACTGAATTTATGATGAATCTTCATTCTGTCTTGAACGCTTAACCAGGGAGGCTTGTGCCATGCTCCTACCAAAGGCCATTGTTGCAGCAATGCAGAGTTACAAAAACCACTGTCTTTATTTCAGGGAGGAAATTAGATACTTACTTGTGGCATTTTTGCCATCTCTGCTAACCCATTTCTTTAAAAGCATGAAACTCTGAGCAGTCAGAGAGTTCGGGTTATCCACGCGGATGTGATTGATCTCATCTACAGAGAAATCCATTTCCCTGGCCAGCTCTGAAACAGAAACATATAAAACATTGATTAGTCTCCTCTACCTCAGGAAGACGTCTGCGTAATACTGCAGTGCAGGTGGGGAAGGGGGCTGGGAAAGGAACTCTGCACATGGTACTCTCTTCCATTTCCTGATAATATTCTCTGTAACCCCCAGATGAAACAGGCATGTCAGATCAACTCAATCCCAGCTCAGGCGTCCACACAACAGCGTGATGTCATCATCTGAACTCGAAGCTAATGTTTTGTGCTAATGTGTTCTAGATGTTTCCAGTCAGTGTTTGAGGATGGGGTGTGTTTGGTACTGCGGTAGAGCGAAACTGCTGTTTTACTGCTGACCTCCAGGGGGCGACATGTCAATGTTTTCTTCTTACCAGTCCAGCTCAGGCCAAGGTGGTCTGCCACGATAGCCATACGCAGGTCAGTCCTCTCACAGGGACTCTGGGGACCTGGGGACAGATAGCATCATGTCATAATGTCCTCATCTAACACCGTGTATTAAAGAACACAGCCATCCCTTTTCTGGACAAATTCTCCTCATCTGTTGAGATCAGATTTAGTCTCATGATAGGAAGAGCAGACTAGGGTACTAGGCTAGAGTGTGTACAATGTACACCATCTAAGAAGTGATATTGTAAAAGGTCACATTTTTGAGGATACAATGGCAAGAAAAGGGCTTACAGACATGTACCATTTTAGAATAGTATAGCTGTTGATCAGTGGTGTTAGTCTACCAAGTAATCAAACCCTCACAGGAAAATCACTTCACCAGATACAAAACCAACCAACCAGACAGACAAAACAATACAATCACAGTTCACAAATCTCTTAATCTAGAGTGTATAGCTTGGTGTTCAAGGCCAAACATGAAATGAAAATAGGCATGCCAGTAACCTGTGTACCTGTGTCTGCTGGAAGACGGTGGCAGAGCGTAAACTGTACAATGGTAAACTTTATTTGTATGATACCATGCTAACCTGTTATTTCTGACAAACTAATGCTAATATTGGGATTATCTACTATTCTGTTTCATTTGTTTCATCTGATATTCCACATGGCCTATGGACAAATCAGATTTTCTAAAACACTGTTCTACTTGGCCCAGGGTTGTGTAATCCAAAAAGTGATCTGTTCACATTAATGTGATTCAGAAAGTGACTACCCTTTTCTAGTTCTAATATTCCCTTCCTAAATCTCGTCAGATTGTGAATGAATTCTTCAATCTGATCGGAAAGTTGAGAAAGTTCCTTAAGTTTAGTTGTGCAGGTCAGTTAGATACTACTGTACGTCTGAATAAGAAAGTTCTTAAATCTGGTTTGCCTTAGAAAAAAGCTCTAATTGGACACAAAGATGACAATGACAGAATGACAGTCTAGTCACGCCACAGGCAACCACAACGGCTCATGCACTAAAGATCAACAAGTGTAAAGTTTTACAAACTAGGCTTGATCTCCGTGAAGGGGGCCATGTTGGACCCAGCAACCTGACTCCCTTCCTTCTCCTGTCCATCAGCCGGCCTACAGCTCCTCCTCCTGTCCTTTACCCTCCTCGTCCTGTCTCTGCCGACCTGTTCAACCTCAGCTCTCACGTCTCTAGCAGACCTGGTTGTGGTATTTTTTCTGGATGATGTAAAGGTTCGGGATGAAGTACTGGTTCTGGATGATGTATTGGTTCTGGATGTACTGAAGGAGGAGGTATGAGAGGCTTCTGATATCGACGTGTTCCTGGATGAGCTGTCTTCATCATCTGTTAATTTGACCTGAATCTTTTGCTCTTCATTGAAAGCGGGGTCCACAAGTTTTATTCTCTCGCTGGTAACCAAGTTAGTTTTACCACCGGAAAATGTTGTGTTGTGCCTTGCTGTCGTGTTAGTGGAAATGTTGCTATAAGCTGCACCTGGCCTTTCTTTGGATACACCTGACCTCAGTTTATCTGGTAAATTACCTGTCATTGGACCTGTTCTAATACTGTCCTTCACTCCCGAATATCTACTACTCTGATTGTCAGTCAGTTCTGATGAAGAGAAAATTCTCTTCACTGCTTTTACTGGAATTCTACATTTGGGTATTGTATCAGGAAAAGGATCCAATCTTTCCTTAGGAACAGCATCTCTCACTACATGTTTAATGACCTGCTTTGCTACAGGATGTATTTCACTGCATGTCTTAGTTTTGTGTGTTTTAACTGGTAACCTGGACTTGGTATTTTTCACCTGCTTCTCCCTGAGTACTTTACTGGTTATTGCTGGACTCTGGACGGAGACAAAGGGATCTTTAGTGTTCTCCTCCAACCTGATGAAGGCTGCCTCTACCCTACTGACCTGCCGTAGTGTGGGCTCTGAAGTGGTCAGCAGGCTCAATACTATGCTACTACCAACAGGTTGGGTGAAATTAGCATTGAGGTTAGAGGATACCTCTGTCAGGTTATTGTTGTTATTGCTGTTTTCTGTCAGATTTAACTTCTGCTGTGGTGCCGCACTACACGCTTGGCTTTGGAACGTCTGTGTCTCTCTACTCAGAGCTACCGCTGTCTGTTCTGAACTAAATACGGCTCTAGACTTAGAATTGTCCAAATCCTTTGAGGGTGTCTTGAAGCCAATTTTAAAAGTGGAGAATTTAGAGTCAACATTGTATGCTGAGCCTGTTGACGTAGGACCGTTGGTCCTGTCCAAGCAGACAGTGGTGGTCTGAATGCCACCGGCTGTTGTGCTGCTATGTATGGTACTGCCAGGAGTAGTGGTCTGAAAAACACAGTCAGGGGGTTGATATTCTGGAGGGGCTTCACTAGTAGCCTCTAGCCAGTTAGGTGCTGGTCTAACAGGAGCCACATTAAAGGACTCTGGCCAGTTGGGGTCTGGTTTAACAGGTGCCTCATTCGAGGCCTCTAGCCTACTCCTCTGGGTCTGTGAAGTAACTCCACCTGACCGTCTGACCCCGCCCCTTCCGCCCCCTGACATCCCAGCACAGTTATGCTCACCAATCTGAAAGAATTGCAGCCTCTCTTCCACAATATCCCGCCTGCTCATGTCAATCGCACCACTGCGAGTCATCTCAAACATCTTCCCTTCATGGAAGGGAAACGGATTAGGCTCGCTAGTTGGCGTTGTACTATCATCTGTTGGTGTTCTGGCAGGAGTTGTGTCTGCAGTCGAGGCCTGAGACCTGTCATCAGCCGCCAGCCCAAACGGCTTTGGTTCATCGTCTTTAATCCTGGCGTCAACAACTTCCTCATCTCCCCCTCTACTGGACCATGGGTCAAAGTCCAGGCCTTTTGTAGCAACAGTTTTAAATGGAGAGTCAAATGCCTCCTCTAGCTTGTAACTAAAGTACGTATCAGAAAACCGTTCCTTCTCTTTCTGATCCTGGGAACTGGCCCCGTCAGTTTTTATATCAACTGGATCGCTTTTAGCTTGAGGCTTTTTAAATTCCTCCTCAGGAGTTTTCTCCTCTTCAATGACCTCTAATTTGGTCTGGCTGAAGGACCGGTCGCAGGACTTTACTATGCTCTCTGAGGCCCACACATCCTTCCTGTTGTCCGGCAGGCCAAAGGGTTTAAAGTCGGGCTCACAAAGACCATCATCCTCATCCTGCATGTCATACCCATCCAGGGAATCTATCTCAGTAGCATCAGTGTCATGAGAAAACTCAGCCGTTGTGGCGATGGAACAGTCTGTTAAGGACTGGTCATTTCCATTCTGTTCACAGTCATACTCATCTGTTTTGCCTTGTCCATTAGTTCCTGGCTCTTTGCTGTTCCCGTTCTTGTCATGCTTTTTGGATTTGGAACCTTTTATATCCTGCTGCTCCTGATCCTCTGGGATCTTAAAGGTGTACCTCTTAAAGGAAATGGGTCGGAAGACCGACTCATCGTCACTGGAATCACTGTCTTCAGCCCCAGGGGGCACTGGGGAGGGTGGCTGGACTCTGATGATAGGCTCAGTTAGGAGTTTTTTATTGTTCTCCTCCTGAAGGTTCACCTCCATCATCTCTGTCTCTGCCTCAGAGGATCCACAGGAAGCCTTCTTCTCAGGGCTGGACTGCTCTGAGTCCAAAGGTGGCGGAGGGGGAAACTGGATGTATGCTACTCCTTTGTCTTTCAGTGTCTGTCCAGCCTCCTGGTTACCATTCGTAAGGTCAGCTGCTGTGATATTAAGCTTCTCTGTTGGGAAGTCTTTAAAGGAGAAGGCCTGGCCCTGGTCTTCGTCTGACGATCCTTCTGAGACCTCTGGAATGGGGCTGGGCTGGAAGGGCATGAATCCCAGGATGGAGTCAGGTGTTCTGGAGGTGAGGTCATAGCTTACCTCCTCTGAGCTAGGTGTCTCTGGGGTGAGGGGACTCTTCCCTGAGCTGTCGATAAAAGACACCTGCTCTAGTGTGTCATCATCAGGACTGGCTTGAGGCGATGAGGGTTGTTTTTGTTTGTAGAGTACCCCTCCTCTGCCTTCTCTCTCGCCCTGCCTACCCACCTGAACACCAACATAGACTGGTAATGTTTTGATGCCCTTGAAATTTGAGGTTTTCTCTGGTGCTAATCTCTCTTGTGTTTCTCTTGTGTCAAACACATTATTGGAGTTGGAATCTTTTGGTGCATTATCTAATATTTCTAGAGTCGAGTTTGTTTGTTTTTCTGGTTTTGTTGGGCTAGTGACTGGGCTGACCTGCCTTCTGGTCTTAGTTGGTGTGGGGATATGGGATGTCTTAGTTAAAGCATCTTGTTTTGTTTTCTTTGACTGATCGCTGTCCAAGTGACTTACCACAGTCCTGACTGGGATCTGGGATTCTGTATGTTTTCTAAGATTCTTGTTCAGTGATTCACCATTGTCTTTAGATATTGGTTCAGATAGAACAACCTTATTTGATGTTGAACTTAATGTCATCTGTTTGGAAGGCAACTCATTCTTTGTAAATTGCGGCTTTTCAACTTTACTAGTGTTCTCATTCAGAATTTCATCTGGATACGATGTATGTTTATTCCTGACTTCTAATGTCTCCTGGCTAACAGGGGTTGTTTTCTCAGGCTTTTTGTCAGTTTGACCTGCTATGTATTTTGGGGCTGATATGTTCTTGTTAGTCAGTAGGTCTAATGGTTGTTTGGAAGATGCACCTGACTTGCTGCCATCTAAGGCAGGACCCTTGTGTTTATCTGGGCTCTTTTGATGACTTCCTTCCAACTCAGACCCATTAGCTGTCTTTCCTCCAGTAAACAGTTGATACACTGGCAGCTTACTCTCCTGCAGCTTCCTGACTGGGGGTTTGGACTGTGCTGCCTGAGAACTACTCTTATCTTGTTTTTGTGCCTCAGATTCAAACTTCATCCTAACAGAGCTCACAATAGAGGATGTGGGTTTGTCAGCCCCTGTCTTGGTTTGCTGTTTGGATTTGTCTTCAATGAATCGGGAGAGCACAGCCCTCTCTGGACTATTGGGTAAACTAGAGGTTTTCCTCTCTGCTGTGCTCCTAAAGAGCTTGTTGCCCTGTCCCGTGCCCCACTCCTCACCACCTGTTCTGGCTTTCTGCTGGCTTTTCTCTGGGCTACTGCAGGTGGAGCTGGGCCCTGATCTAGTCTGCCGTGGGTCTCTCTTCGGCAGTGTTTTCTCTGGAGATTGCAGCTCATCATTCAGTTTCTCAGTTTTGTCACGGAAAAACTGAGAGACCTCACTTAGCTTTTCCTCTGCCTCCTTGACTGTTTGATCAACACGGTCCTCATAGATGAGTTTCTCTCTGTTCCTGTCCAGCTTGTCCTCAGTGAATCGCATCCACACCGCATGCTTTGGGCTGCCAGGCTCTGTTGTGTAATGTAACACTGTCACTTTGTCAAACTTGTCATCCTTGTGAGAAACTTTACCTGACTTAGAGTATTCATCCTTTGATGAGTTGAACGTGAACTTTTTCCTGGGCCCGGAACCTTTCTCACCGTAACCTTGTTCTACTCCAACCGAATCTGAGGTCATACAATGTGTTTGTTCAACTGCAGCCTCCTCTGTGTCAGATTGTGATGCATCTAGTTTCTCAGAATGGAGCATCTTCTCAGCAAACCTATAAGACTCGCCTCTCAGTTCAGAGAGCTCGTCATCATGATATTCTACAGACTGCTGGCTGAGCAGTTTGAGAGTTTTGTAGGAGTCGTCGGCCATGAGCTGAGCAGAGCTCGGCCGACTCTCCTCTTCCTGTGAGACGAGTGTGTTGATATGGGAAGTATCCAGAAAGGTAGGCAGGTTCTCATCGGCAGTAAGCTCCTCCTCTTCCTGCTGCACCTCGTCATAATTAGTTAGTTCCTTGATTTCACGGTCTCCCTTATAGAAATAAGAGTCTGGATGCTTTTTGGTCTCCCTGATGATCACCTCAGTTGGTTCAGATGTGTTTCCTCCTTTTTCTATGTGAACTTCAATGATTCTTTCCACTTTTGGTTTTGCTTTAATATCTTTATCAAGGAACCTAGGGGTTAGTTCATCTCCTTTGACAGAGTCCTGGCCAGACTTGTGCTCAAACAGTCCAGCTAGTTCCTTGGAGGGGTCCCTTCCGGACTGGAATGCTTTCATAATGTCCCTGACAGACATAGTGTCCTCAATCCTCTCTGTGCCCTCTTTTAACTGGGGCTTGTGGTAAACCATGCGAGTTGTCGTGGTGATGTGCGTCTCCTCTTTGAGCCTCATGCTCTTGCTGACGACCGCATCTGAGTCGTCCGAGACTTTGAACTGGAATGATTTCATTTTGTCTTTGGTCGGGGTTGCGGAAGCCTCTGGTTCGATGCAAACTGGTGATGCGTTCGCTGCTTCCTCCATGAAGGCCTCACAGTGTTCGTCCGGGTGCTCGTAACTCCGTATATGGACCACCTCGGTCCTGGTCTCTGTGATGCAAGGGGGGATGGGGTCAGTAAAGGGGGGTTTGGGGCCAGTGCTTTCTGCACTCTGGGGGGCTGAAGGAGTCTTTTCACTTCTCGTCTCAAAGCCACTGTCTGACAGTGGACTCTTATCCTGCTCGTGAGATAGGTCCTCTGGAGACTCCAGTATAGTGTCAGGCCCAGGACAAGATTCTGCAAGTTTGCACAAGTCTTTCTCTGAGGCAGAGGTACGCATTCCTGTGGGCGGCATCTTTAGTTTTTTTAGTTTCTGTTTCTCCTCCCCTTCTCTTTTGGCCTCCTCATATCTGCTCTTCATCTCTGCCATTTTAGAAAGGGAACTTGCACCTATGTCATTTGCCAGGTAATCTACTACCTTGGCTAGATTAAACTCTTTACTGGACATAGACTGGGGCCTAAAAGAAAGGGTGTTATCTTCAAAAGGGGGATGAAAGAATTCCTTTGCATTTTGCTGAGCTTCCTCTATCTCATCTTTAGAAAACTCCTCCCATTCCTCCTCAGAGCTCCTCCCTTTAGATTCTGTACTCTCCTTAGTGAGGATCTCACTGACTTTAACTAAATCTTCCTTCACTTTCTCAACTATAGTGAAAGGTTCCTCATCCTCTATTTTAGGCTCTTTAGGGGTCTGACTCTGGATATTTCTGGCTGTCCTGGGATCAGTCTGCAAAATAGCCGTCATTCTCATGAGATCCTCCTTCATATCGGCAACATCTCTCAGGATGTCTTGATTGGAAGACAAGGAGGAGGGAGGTGTTAGAGTGAGCCCTGGGGGAGTGATGTAGGGAGGTGACTTCACAGCTGTCTTTGATCTGCGAGAGTCTGCGGGTGCCATCTTCAGAGATCCTGGACCTTTTTTCACTTGGGACATGGGCACCACATTGACTAAAGTGTACACTGGTACAGTCATTGTGTTGGATGTTGATGGGGTAGAGGAACATGTTTGCGACCTCATAGAGGCATAGACAGAGGTAGAACTGTTAGATCTATGGGATGAGGAGGTTGACTTTAGTGTTCCGTACCCCGATGAGTTAAATGTCCTTTCAGCCTCATTTATTGCTGCGCTAACACTAGATGTAGCAGCTTGTGTGGTTGCCTGTATCCTCTCCTGCAGACTGGCAGACCTCTCTGAGAGCAGACGTGTTGATGGGGAAGAGGGAGAGGGGGAGGAGGACTGAGAAGAGGAGGCGTATTTCATTGGAGAAACTAATCCGTTTACCATGGCAGAGGCTTCGGAAGAGTGGGCAGGTGAGGACATGGAGGGGAGGGGCTTAACCTTGGACGTGGCTGTGGTAGTGGCCAGGCCAGCGATGGATCTGACAGGGGAGGAGGATGAGGAGGCCAAAACTGATTTGAAGGGTAAACTAGAGTTGTACATGTTGACGATGGACTTGGGGGATTCAGGTTGGGTTATGATTGTTCTATCTTGTACAGAACCTGTGTTAGAATCTGGGGGACTCCTGGAAGAGAAGGGGGTGGATAGTCCTTTAATGAAAACAGGATCTGTTTCAGGTTTACAAGACGACACCAAACTGGCAGAGACCTGAACAGGATACTGGGCTTGTTGTACCACAGTCTTAACAGGGGAGGCCATATTTCTATACGATCTGATGGCAGGAGAAGGTACATCGCCAGTGGACATGATTGAATGTGACGGGGAGGCTCCAAGTGTTTTGATTGGAGAAGCAGAGGCGAGTGACCAGACGGACTTTAGTGGCGATGCAGATGGCGTGTTGGACGGTGAGCTGGAGAGGGAACCCAGTCCACACCTTGCTTGGACAGGGTGGGGAAGAGGCGTAGCCGACCATGCCTGGTAAGATCTTGTTGAAAAGACAGGTTTGTGAGCGTAACCAGCAGGCAGTGTTCTTGTTGTGCTTCGCTCGACTGTTTCTTTAAATAAGCAAAATGAAATCCAACAGAAAATCAACAGAAAATGGTTGAAAAAACAGAGAGACCAGAGGAAAAGAATTGGTCAGTGATGCCTTCTATTATCAAGGGAGGGAAGAACAATACTTTGATGAAGAGTTGAAATGTGGAATGATGGTAAACATGGAGCCAGAAATTAAACATGATCCACTATGATCCATGGTTGCTAAAACGTTACACAGTAGATGGAAGAGAAGCACATCGAGGCACACAAAGCAACCCAACCAGGACGACCAAGATAAACAGAACAGAAAATGGCGACAAGACAAATGCACAGAACCCAGAATATCATTAAACTTCTCTTTTGAATTTTGATGTGCTACTTTAATCTGACTAGCAGATCAACTTGCATCAGTGCCTTTTATCTGTTTGGTCGGAAGTTCCATGTTTTCCGTTACACCTTCCCTAATTAGGCTGTTCTGACAAAACAGAGGTAACACTATACCGAAGCCTCCATCTGCCGCTACACAGCAAGATATATGGCAAAACACAGGCCTAGGTTTTAGCTCCATGATATCTTTGCATGTCATGCAAGATTAATTATCATTGGTGACAAGAAACTAAGGTGAAGCTAAGAGAAAATCAGTAATGACCTTTTCCATGCAGTTCCATCATACAAAAATCAAACTTTTCACAATCACAAGGCCAAAGAGCAAGGTTTCCAAAACAAAAGAGCAAATGAAAGAAAAGGCAATTTTACTTCTCAATTTAATGCAGGTCATTAAGTTAGTCAATCCAAGCAAAATCTGGAAGTCGCAAAATAAGTTCAATTAGTGCTGAAAATAATAATAATGAATTCAAAAAAATAATGTACATTGTGGGCAGCACCACAAATTAAAATACACAAACCATGCAAAGACCATGTCAAAACAGAGCATGTGGACTTACAATACAAGGTATGTAGGTGGAAAATGCATATCACACATAAATATGTAATAGCTATAATCTTCAAGATTCACTAGATACATATTAATCCCCAAAAAGCTCCAAGCATATAATTAGTGTTGTTATACAAGTAAGTGAAAATGTCTCACTCACTCATGGCAGACTCGGCCAGATAGCTGTAGCGCTTACGTAAGGCCAGAGATGCAAAGGTATGACGTCGTTCTGGCTTTTCAGTCTGCAACAACAACAACAAAACACAATTTCCTATAAGTGCTCTATGCTAAGAGATGGATTGCCCTGCTTTCAGTAACTACTCAACAAATATTTGCCTCTGCCAGACATAAAGTGTATGTTATTTTCATAATTGTTATAGCTATTTGGGCTGAGTAGAAATGCTGTAAGTGTCTCCAATGTTATAAATACAATATCACTAAATAAACAAAAATGTCTAATTGTTTCTAGACAATGTTTCCTAAACATAACATGTTACATCCCTAAATAGGGCTTAACGCATATAGTTTAAATCCAATTAATTATTGGCTTTGTAGAAATACTGATTAGGATAAATTATAATAATAATAATAATAATAATAATAATAACAGGTAGAGGTAGAGCAAAAGTATTTAATGTGTTTAACAGAAGC
Organism: Umbra pygmaea; assembly: GCA_016801145.1. Taxonomy (NCBI): domain Eukaryota; kingdom Metazoa; phylum Chordata; class Actinopteri; order Esociformes; family Umbridae; genus Umbra; species Umbra pygmaea. The sequence goes on along the minus strand of JACXGM010016227.1, from coordinate 2,458 downwards.
GTATCTAGTTGATCCTACAGCGGGGTTCAAGCGCTTAACAGATGCAGAGCTATTTCACCCTATAGCAGTGTATATAGAGCGGTGTCAAATAGAGCAGCTAGGTCACCAGAGCAGCACAGAGCGGTGGAGGAATGGGGATATTACCTCTTCTTCTTGGTCTGACTCCGTTTCCTTTGGGATTCCAAGATGCAGTGCAGAGACAAGAGGGAACAATGCAGGGAATGGACAGCAGAGCGAGGGAAAGAAACATCAGGATGTGAAACGGAGCTATTGACAGCAACAGTCATAGAAGCCAACACAAAGCCAGCAAAGAAAACGTCAAAAAGCAATGAAAAGCCAACACATATTGCAGAATAAAAGCCACGGAAACCACAGTAACCACCACACAGACAGCCATTTGGAAAGCAGGAAGAAATTATACCTTGAGCCAAAGCATGACGTTTCAAATCAATTGTTTGATTTGGTAGGAAACAGCCAAATCAGATGTTGAGATTTGATTCGGTAGGAAAACAGCCATAGTTAACCACAATGTACGACTATGAAGCTCAAAACAGATAAAAGACACACGCAGGCCATCCTGGCCTTTTACTTTTTCCCCTCTACCTCTACCAGACTGCTCTATCTCGTCTAAATGACCATGGTATGACGTGTCACAGAGGGATGGGACTAAATGTTGTCCTACCTTCTTCAGCGCAGGAAGGGTGATGTTCAGGTTACACACAGCTGTCTGAGGTAAACCCTTTGTAGTTTTTGTCGGCTCCTTTAGAAAGGTCAGTCGGCCACAAGGTTCCTGGCTGTTATCTCTGACCTGTGAAATAATCGTTTTGTTTATTTTCACTACTAATGTCATTGTACTTTACAGTGGGTTCCTTGAAGGATTTCAGTATGATTTTATCTGGCGGAGCTGCCATGATTGCCAATAGGAACATTGCAAGATAATATTCGCATTGTTTCCAGCAACAATCTGATGAATAGGACGTTCTTAGGACATTCCTTTTCGTAGGTTTTAGAATGTTGAATTGTGGTCCCAAGAAGATGTGCTCTAACAGAGCATTGTCTAGATCCCTGTACGTTTTTTAAACCACTGAGGATCATATCAGGACAGCTTAGGACCTTCTCTTCAAATGTTTCATTTCACTCCCCTACAACTAAATAGTAAGTTGTAATATAACAAAATAGCCTGTTAATGTGGCTAATGTTGTGTCGATATTTTATTTCTATAAATGTAATTGTTTTTCTTGAGTATATTTTCACTGACACAGGAGTAGTAACAAGACTGGAATTCCAAGAACCAAGAGGCTGTTAGGTTACATAACAGATGGTACGTTTGACCAATCAGTTATGTATTAATAAAAATACACACAGTTTAATCATGTGTCACATATTTAATAAGACATAAAATATTGTTTGTGTCATTAACATTGACAAAAGACAACAATATTTCTTTGGAACCACCAAAACATGCCAGGTCAGAAAATGTCCAAATAACTAGGGAACCTTGAAACAACTAAATAATTTTTATTTAGAATCCATCTGGACTCAATATAAAACATTAAACACGTTGTCCAGTGATCTTACAAGGTCATCAGGAACTTTTCTGCCTACTTATTTCTTTGTTAGGCTGTTCCTATCAGTCCTGATTGAAAGGAGGATTTAACTATGTTCTATTACCTTCACACAGAAAGGAAGACGGTTCTCTTTGAATGCGTAGAAGTTGAACACAAGTTGCTGTCCAGCCTTGGTGAGAGGGGCTAGGTTTCCATAGCAGTCCACATAAATAGGCCTGCCCTCCAAAACCTAGAAAGCAAGAACAGTATTACATAAAAACAATGATACCCTGAAACCCTGTCAGAAAACATCATCACCGTTACATTCTGATCTCACAATTAAACAGTCTACAAAATATTCCTTTACATCATGACAGACAGAGAACACAGGGTGAGAAACCCACCTCAATGTCTTTGCTCCTGGCCACCTCCTCAAAGTTCTCCTGTTGTTCCAGGGTTTTGTCCACCTTATCATCTGTCATACAGAAGCAGCGTAGGCGGGACTCTACTGGGTCATTCATTTTGGCAAACACCACAAACTTGGCCATGTAAGGAACACAGATGAGCTCTCTGTATAGCTGAGTGGCCAGGCCGACAGTCTCTGGCATCTGATGGCAGTCAGCTAGCCAGAACCTGGAATACATAGACAGACAGGTTAGGAACACTGGACATTGACAGAAGTCTAAGGAACACAGGACACAGGGAGACAGACAGAGACAGACAGACAGGTTAAGAATACAAAGACAGGTTAGGAATACAAAGACAGACAGGTTAGGCACACAGGACACAGACAGAAGGGTTAGTAACACAGGACACAGACAGAAGGGTTAGTAACACAGGACACAGACAGAAGGGTTAGTAACACAGGACACAGACAGAAGGGTTAGTAACACAGGACACAGACAGAAGGG
>JACXGM010016226.1:5531-20760 GCA_016801145.1 Umbra pygmaea | reverse complement strand
TTTCTCTCCGGTCTGCTGCTACCTACCGTTCATTAAATAATTTCTCTCCGGTCTGCTGCTAGGTACCGTTCATTAAATAATTTCTCTCCGGTCTGCTGCTATAGCTACCGTTCATTAAATAATTTCTCTCCGGTCTGCTGCTAGCTACCGTTCATTAAATAGCTGTTATGTGGTGGCATTTACATAGAATAAGCCAACATGTGAAAGAAAAACCAACAGATGAAAAGGAGGACAAATCACATATAAAAACAGATTGTTTTGTGTGAAATGGAGGTTTGGAGATAAAGACGTTTCCAGCGGCTGTCTAAAGTATGATGCTGAGGCTGTGGTGGTGTGTTGTTCTGTGTGTTGCAGCTCTACAAAAAAAAATATTTTATTAACCGTTTTTTGCCCATGGCTTTTTAAGTTTGTGTTCAACAGGGAGTCCGTGTGGCATAGTGGGCTGAGTCAATGCTTGCACAACCGTACGTCATGATAGACTATATGGGTTCTCTGACTTTCCCCGGGCCTCCTGCACGAGGCAGCACAAATTGGCATAGTGCTGCCTGATCAGATTATCTATCCTGCCACGACGCTCTCCAGGGACTCCTTGTGTGCAGATCTGGTGCCTGTAGGTTCAATTACGGAAGTATAATTGGTGAACGTACAGTAATCATCCCCTGCATGATCCGACTAAATGCTTTCTTATGGATTTTTTTCATCTACCAGTCCCCTTGGCAGCTAGGCCATAAAGTTAATTTCGGACACTATGTAAATATATGTGTCTGTGTGTGTCTGTTGCACTGGTTTTCCTCTCATAAATAACAATAGCTATCAAGTAAATCATTAGTCTGACCTACCATGTTTCCATACTCAATCGAAAGCATCCTCAGCGAATTGAAGTTTTCATAAATTCTCGACATTTGTGCCTGAGCAGTCTCGTTATTTTCTGTATCTACAGAGTACACGGACGGCAGCTTGTCTTCCTGGGTGAACAAAGAGCGATTTCTGAGCTACCTTCCGATCGATGGCTTCACCCTCTATGAGTTGGGCGAAACAGGTACAGTGAATACTGAACCGTGTAACAGACAAGCGTAAGCCTTTTCCCATAATCACAAATTAACCACCAGACTCTCTGAGTTCTGGAGATCTGAGTGGATTTGACAAGTGTGTGCAATCTGGGTTTTAGCAATGACTCCGTCTGATATGCTAGGTGCAGATTTTATCCTGATGCTTACACAAATTAAGGCATTTCTGATCTCCACAAGTGCAGAGTCAGAAGGGGTCAATTTTGGAATGGCGTTACATCCTTTTATTACATTGTCCATATCCTCTTTCAGGTCTATGGGAGTTAATACTGCCATACACCAGCAGAGGACAGAGTAATTCTCTTCTACCAATCCCAAGCCAGGGCTTCATTTCTGCTTCCATCAAATAGCCTGGGCACAGAACAGTACATGATACACATCTGAAGTTGTATAGCAGTTGTTTTTAATTTTTATGAATCCACCAGGCTGGTTTTTATGCATGCTCCACCAAAATAACCTACCAGTGACTGACCACTTGTTCTCTAGGGAAACCTTAGGAGAACCATCAAGTCACCCAACACAGAAAGAATCTTTGTCAAGGCGGCTTCTATAGTGATTTGATATCTCTTCCAATGCTTTCATACTGAACCTATGCCTTTTTACTGACTCCTCAACTGATTTTTCCCTCTCACTACAGGCAAATTGGTGGCAATTGCAATCATCAATGAAAAGGACCCGACAGAGGAGAGTGGCAGGTAAAAAAGAACATTGTGAAACTAAAAATGTAAATATATGTGTATATATATTTTTTTCTTGATAGGTTGGTCAAAACCATTAATCTTGGGGTAATTGGGGAGAGAACTTGCGAAATGCAATAATAAAATTAGATTTCAAGTAATGGTACATCTTAGCTAAAAAAATGAAATTTAGTAAATTATCCAGTGTATTATAATAATTTAAAGCTTAACTACATAGGATTTTTGTATAAATAAATGGTTATTCTATTAGCTTGGGTTTTGGAATGAGTTCCCACCATAGGAAATGGCCCCATTCAAAAACAAAATGGAGATGCTGTTGTCAGGGTATCCTGCTGCTATCAGGGCTTGCAACCATCTCAAACTGAACTTTAACAGTCTCAAAATATAAATACAGTTTTTTCATGTTTTAGTACTTTTAAATTGATTTATGTATGTCTGAGACACAATCCATAAACTTTAATGGTATTAAGGAATTAAACCTTAACATGCATGATGATATCTATGTGAGTCAGAGAATGTTATGAAGGACACTATGTTATTTCTGGAGGTGTATTTCAACATATTCTAATACATTTTCATGTTGACAAAAAATGTACTGTTATAAAAACATTCTGCACCTAAAGACCATCTAAAGACCCATAGACTACCTTCAGAATAAAAAATGATTTGCTAAATAATAACTGGTATTATTTGTCTAACTTTTTATAGTGGACATTTAGTTATTACATCATGTTGGCTGAACTATAGCAGCTGTCAGTACAGCAACAATGAATAAACTGAAATTACACTGAAAATTCACAACCAATATGACCTCAACACACCTCACACATTCCACTAGCCTGAATGATGCGACCAACTAACCAGCTGTGAACCAGTGGCGGCTGGTGACTGAAAACTTTGAGGACAGGTGGAAAACCCGCCCACTGCACCGTTGAATTTAACACTATTTAGCTATCTATGTCTTTATCTAAAGGTATTGTTTAAATTTAAACAACACACTCTGATTAAAAAAGGACAAAATCTGGATAAAAAATTATAATCTTGACTTAAAAACAAAGAATGCTAAAAATGAAGTCTGTTGTGATTTTTATTTTAACCTCAATTATTTTTTTAGTCCTTTTCTATTAGTAGATTTCACAAAGTGCTTATACAGACACCCGGCCTGAAACCCCATAGAGCAAGCAACAACAGGTTGATGCACAGTGGCTAGGAAACTCTCCCTAGTAGGGTACAACCCTAAGAAGAAACCTAGAGAGGAGCCAGACTCTCAGGGGTGGTCAGTCCCCTTTTGGCTGTGCCAGGTGACATTAAGAATAAATTTGTTTGTCCACAAGTAATGATCACTAAATACAGGTGTGCTATTTCCAAAGCCTTTTGGCAGCATTGTCATCAACTACACAATTCAGTAGACAAGAAACAGACAGGGGGGTCCCCTAGGAGTTGTCATGCTGGCTGGTTCTGTTTCCAGGTGTAATCCACAGAACCAGGTTATCCTAAGATTCAACATGACACCAGAAATGTTAGAACACAGCACTCCATGGAATGATAACCTCTCATAGTAGAATGCAGAATGTAACCAACCAACCAACTAATGTATCCACTGCATATTAGAATACTTATAGAAAAGCTATTTTACCAGAATGAGGTAATTCTCCTGCATGTTAAAATTACAATTGCTACAGTGAGAAGGTTTTAGACAAGCCAGAGAACACATTAGAAGTTTCAATATGGTCCGTTAATACTGCATCATAGCGTGTTATCAAGTCCACCAACTCCCTGTAGTTGCAGAGATCAGACTCCTGCCTCTCATCATGTCCTCTAAATGGTTGCTCTTGCATTCCAAGATGAGCTGTCGCATTGATTAGACGGATTAAAGCATCTGTGTTTCGTCTCACTTTAACATTGTGATTTGCTTCTTGCAAACCAGCTCCCTCATCAATTAACTAGTTTATGGGCACCCAACCCATATATTCATATATTTTTGCTTCAGATCTTCCCTTTTTATACTTTTTTACCATTAGGCTATGATCTGCTTCCATATCCAAACAGTGTTGTATGCATTTTATATTTTACTGGCTATCATCCTGTAGACTTCCCAAAGTTTGTTTTGAACCATCCCAGGCATTTCTATCGTCGCTGGGATGACGGGACACCATGAATTTAGAGTTCTGGCTGCTATACAAATCATTGGTTGGATAGTGTGTAGGTGGAAATAAGCTCATTGTGCACAGAAAGTGATGCGTTTGACATATCAAATTGAAACCTAAAACAGTCTAATAAAAGTAAGACATACGTGGCACAGTTTTTATGTTTGAAGTGCATTATGTCAGCAAATTTGTTTGTATCGATGGAGGAGAACGATGAGAAGAAAATAAACGTGAACATGTAATGTGTGGGGCAATGTGAACAGATGTCACACAAGTGACTTTTGGGTTTTCTGGAAAAGTGAGGTGGAAGTATTTTGGGTCTTGGAAGTTACATTTGTTCAGATTTAATTTAAGAGAATGTAAGTTTGTAACTTTTTCAGTTAAAAGTATGGTGGTACAGCCAAGTGCTGCATACTGAAGAGTAGAGTTTCTAATTAATAAACATGTCCACATCATAGGGAAATACATAGCTCATTTTGAAGCCAGATACAGTGGGTCTCAAAAGCTTTTAACCATCCTTGGACTTTTTTACATATTAAAGATATGATTTTACAATATAAAATCTAAATGCATTTAATTAGGCATTTGATAAACAAAAATGGGCCATAATGTCAAGGTGAAAAATATAATCAACAAATTATTAAAAATGTATTACAAAATGCAAAACATAAAATATTTGGTTTCATAAAAATGCATTCCCTATAGTCAATATTTGGCAGCAGTTGTATGCAAACATTTGGGCACCCCTGGAAAGAATAGTGCATCTTACAGTGCATCTTATGTGAATAGAAGTTGACCTGACCTCTACATAGTACAAAGGTAGACATGCCAACTTTCTACAACATTTAAGACAGGATTATGATTCATTTGCATTTATTATAGATTAAAAATAAAGAAGACATGCAAACATGTTTTCACCCCCTTGCACATTTATTTATTTATTTATTTATTCATAAAAGATTATTACAAAGGCCCAATAAGGTTAATTGGTTGTTAGGGCTTCAATTAGTCATATGAAGTCAATTAAATATTTTAAATTATTAATATTAAATAAATACTTACCTTCTAATATGCCAGACTTTGATGGTTGTTCTGCCTGGGTTCAATAACCATGGGCTCCTTTAAGCAGATGTCTGAGGACATAAAATGAAAGATAATTCAATATCACAAAAAGTTGCCAGAAAACCCAGAAGAAAACAACATCCCACAGGTCACTGCAAAGGACATTAAGCTAACCAGGGCTCTAGAGTTTGACCAATTTGGCCGTACATGCAATTTAAATTTGTAAGGGTGCGGCTAAAAAAAAATCCTAGGTGGCACCGATGCACCTAACATCCTCTTATCCCCTGCCTCTCCACAAACTAAGTGTTTGTTCTCCTATGACAGAACTCATACTCCTTTCTGATTGGGTTAGACCTGATCCTATCATGGTCTAAACCAATCAGAGACAGAGATGGGGAGGGTCTTTGCCTCTGATTGGCTGTGGTCCAGATATTCCTGTTGGCCTACACTGCTCCGTGCTGTGTGATTGAAATTGCGACCTGAGCACCAGAGAATCAATTATGGGAATCAGCATCAGCAAAATAAATGCAAGAAAACAGATGACGAACAATGAATAGAAATAGACCCATATAGAGTTTTTTCTTTAAGAAAGGTAGGGCTGTTCCCGCCAACACTCTCCCTGGTCAATGCTTTGACAACAGTACTGACATTAATCTACTTCAGCCACCAGTCTCCCCAGTCCCTGGTAAGATGCCAAGCCCTGGTCCTCCATCGTCGGAGATTGCATCTGACTCAGAGACTGGGGTACAATACAGCGTACCGAGTGTGAGCTAAAGACTCAAAATAAAAAGAGAAAAATATATACCGTACATTTCGTAAAGACTGGTTAGACCAGTTAAAAACACATTAAAAGAAAAGACTACTGTTGCCATCGCGAATTCCACATACACAGGGTTGCCAACTTTGGGACATTTGCTGGCGTGAGACTCTGTAAACTTTCAGTGCCCGCACGAGCGAAGAACACTTTTTGGAGCATGGTCATGCACAATGTAAGAGTACCCTATTAAGGCCTACCCACTCTATCATGATATATGAAATAGAAATCTTAAAAAATTGTATAGGCCTAAAATATTATTAAACATTCATAAATAAAAATAAAGTCAAGCACTTTAAACTTTTTTTTTAAAGATTGTATGCTTGTGTTTCAAATAAAAAAAATGATAAATAATAAAACACCTTATTCTTTAAAAAATAATTGACATAATATATATGAATGTATATGGAGCATGATAAAAAGGTGACTTTGAAATTGTGGCGTTAAAGGCGGCGCAAGGAAAAACTTTGGTGCACCTAAATTTTGTCCTGGTGCACCTACAAAAAAAAGTTAGCCGCACCAGTGCAACCAAGGAAAAAGGTTATTCTGTAGCCCTGCTAACAATTAATCGGTTGTTCACAGGTCCGCACTGCACAGCATACCTTACACAAAAATTATCTGCATTGGAGAGTTATAGACAGAAGCATTTTTTAAATGTCATCACAAAACTCTTGTGAGGAAAAAGATAAGCTTAAGAACCTTCACAAGCCATGATAATTTTGGAAAAAATGTGCTTTGGACTGATAAAACAAAGATTTAACTGTTAGCCACATTTTTAAAGAAAAAAATTGGAGTATTTCAAGAAAAGAACACCTTGCACAGTTAAGCATAGGAGCGGGTCAATTAATATTTGGTGATGTGTGGCAGTCGTTAAAACTGGTAATATTGTGAGTGTGAAAGGAAGAATGGATTATACTAATATCAACAAATCCTACATGCTAATGTCCAACAGTCAGTCAGGACACTAAAGAGGAAAAGATCTGAGGCCTATGGTACATAGCAAGATTTTTTTTGTTTTTTTTTATTTTAACCTTTATTTAATCAGGTAAGTTGACTAAGAACAGTTTCTTATTTACAGCAACGACCTGGGAGCAATTAGGGTAAAGTGTCTTGCCCAAGGACACAACGACATTTGGCTCAGTCGGGAATCGAACTGGCAACCTTCTGACTACAAGTCTGACTCCCTACCCACTGAGCCATCTGCGCCCCAACGAAGATTTGGGGTTAACTAAATTCAGGTTGAACCCTGGGTTTTCAGTATCACAACGATCATTCAACTGTTAACGGGTTACGTCGCTATGTAAACTTATGCTGTGAACCTAACCTGCTGTGGAGCAGGAAATCATCTAGATAACAGATTCATCCGAATAAAAGCACCCTCTACTAACAAAAATTCTCAATTGAAAATGACGTCACCATTCTGGGAGTCGCCATTGGTGAGTAACTTTATGAAAGATATAGATTCTCAGCAGAGTTAGCCATATGTTGCCAGTGTGACACATTGAAGTCACGCGCCTATGAAAATAATGCAACTTAAGCTATCAATGAGTCTGTTTATTGTCAATAAAAGTTGCTTGGAACAAAACCATTCAGTAACATAAAAACATGGAGTGGGTATGGACATACAAAATAACTCACTTTAACATTCCAATTATTTCAAATAGCAACATGAAACATGCATATTCATGAATAACATTACATGAAAATCGCATTGAACACAGGCTAAATAGGCTGTTACTTAGAACAGTGGTGTCAGTGCGCTCTTTGGTTGGGAGAAAAACCTGCTGAGGCAACATTTGTGTGTTTGAGGTGCGGGCCGCGCCGGCGTGCGTGACGTGAGCTGAAGGTATTGGGAGTGTTTGTTGTGAGTTTAGGGGGAACATCAGCCAGAGCTGTAGTGGGTGTGTGAGTGATTAAGTGAGACTGCTGCCTGCTGAACAGAGAGTCGCAGGAAGAAGGATCTGAAGTGCTGGTGTTTCGGCTTCAAAAATCCGAACTGATCCGAAACCAGCCAAATTTATATCCACCTTCCCAAACCCATTTTTTTCAGCAAAAAAGATTGCAAAACCGCCCAACTGGGCGGGAAACCGCCCAATCTGGCAACCCTGAGCACATGCATTTACTCCCACAGTACTTATAGGCTAGCCTGACAAGCCAAACCCACATCAAGATGTTGGGGCTGGGAACTTACCATTGTCAGGGCTTAATCCGAGGGGCGGGATAAACGGTTGTCTTTCAAATTCCCTCTGCAGGCAATAGGATAGCGCTACAACCAACTAGAGCAACGAAGTATCCGGTCGCCAAAACTCTGAACACATCTTCCTTTTGTAAGAATTACTTGAGTGCCGTTCTTTGGTATTTTCTCAAAGGAAATATTAACTCCAAGTCTACCAAGTCGCGGCCAAAGCCGACTCGAAAGACCGCTGTTCGCCAGCAGCAGCAACCATTTCTTTGTTTTCCGTAATTACATTATGCCCGCAAAACCAACTCTATAAATGATGTGATTGGCCTGACCAGAATTTGTTTTTTCCAGCTCGCAAGACAGTGGAGAGTTGCTAGACTGACCCTAGCTGCAAATTACATTTGCTGCAACTAGGGTGAGTCTAGATTTCTAGGCTACTTATAGGCTACATTTGTTGAACATCCCATTGATTGACACCTAACCTTTCAATTTTTTTATTTGCTCCTAAGACCGTTTAACATTGCCAGGGTTGCAACTGAAAGAAAAAAAAAGATCTAAAAAGATATTTTTAGATGCCATCAGCATTCATCTAACACATTGGTGTAATGTAATATAACATTGTAATTAAAGTTAGATCTAGTTGTGCCTTAATGATAGGATAGGGCAGTGATATTGATGAGCCTTGTAACTGACGCATTTACGCAGTCTGCACCCTTTTCATTAAATAATTGTAAGATGCTACTTCTGATCCATGTGTATTATTACATTTTCAGTGGTATGATCATATGCAATTGTTTTACATGGATTTGTGTTTTAATTGGAACATTCTCAGGAAATACGACTGGTAGATTTCTGCCAAATATTAGACTTTACACTTTTCTTCGACATCACTTGGAAAATTGTTTGGGATACAAAGAAAAATCCACAAGCAACTTCAGCTGAAATACAGGCTTCTCTGCCAAAAAATAGTTTGGCTGTTTCAAGATGCACAGTAAGGAGGTATTTGAACTAAAATGGGCTACACGGTTGAGTTGCCAGAAACAAGCCGTTACTGCACCAATGTGTGTGAGCTTCAGCGGCACAGGGAATTTAGTCAAAATATCATTGAGCCACTTTGGGGAGATCTAAAACTACAGTTCATGCAAGAAAAACCAAGAATGTATAGGACCTGGAGGCTTTTTGCCAAGATGAATAGGCAGCCTTAGAAAATACTGAGAAAATACTGAGCCTGAGAAAATACTGAGCCAAGACAGCAAGCCATTATTGATACTAAAGGGGGCAACACACAGTACTAAGAACTAAGGGTATGCAAACTTCTGAATGAGAACAGATTTTCTTTCTTTATTGCTAGTGTTTGTTTAATGATTGTGCTATTTTCTAATGCCTTAGAGATCTCAAGAAGCGAGTGAAATATTGATTGGTCTTGCCTTCAGCTAGCACATTATTATTAATTAAAGTGAAGTGCTCCTAGATGAATTACAAACCACACATTTTCATGGAAATTGCTGTGGTGGCATTTAAAATGTCAACTAAATATTTTGTTCTTGTTCATTTGATTCAGTGTGTCATGATTTCAATTGATTGTAATTTCCCCTATTTATTATTTGTTTGTTAGGTTGAAGACAATGATCCAGATGGTAGCGAAGGACTACAGGGAACATTTTAACAGGTAAGTGTTTGGACAAAATTGAATATTCATACATTCACATGCAAATTATATGGGAATGTTGTGGAAAAACCCAGCATTTCTTTTTCGAGAGCATGTCTTGTTCCATTCTGTTTCAGTTGGAAGATAATTATGCAAAATGTCAGACGTGCCAAAAATAGGTATTCCTCTGGTGCTGTCAGTCACTACACAGTTGGAAAAAGTTGTATTAACTTGTGAGACTTTGTTCTCCTGTGAGGAAAAAAACATGTAATTAAATGATCACAGGTGCAAATGGAAGATGGGTGCATATAATGGACCCACTTTTATTGAAATGTGATCTATCTTTAGACATTCTAAATGTGATTTCACCAGGCTGATTCCTAAGAGCAGATTCAATCTAAACACATTTGCTGCAGTATAGAGTCCCATACAAAGTCATACATTCTGTACTGTCATTATACATATTTTTACCATATTAGGCTCACTCTCCTTTATTACTTTCTCTCTTTACTAGTTGATTTTCTTGCGGAAACCCTCTAGCAATTGAAGAGGTATTATCTAAAATCTTGATGATCAAAGTATTTCTTCTCTCCAGGCAGTCCCATTAGAAGTGATTGAATTACATGGATCCCTATCATCAATTAGACAATCTGCCATTCTTATCTTGCCTTGTTTTTGAAGTCATGCTCTCCTGATTCACAGTCAGACTGCATCCCACTGTGTCTTGACACAACCTAAATGCTAGCTAGCTAGCAAGCTCATTGTCATCACGTCAAGCCCCCGTCGTCAGTGCCCCCTGTAGTGGGTAGACTGAGGCAGGGACAGTCTAATTCAGTTTTGTCTGTAAAAACACAATATGCATTACAGAAAAAATTACAAAGACCCAACATTTGGTTTTCAACAGACATCCGGTTTGACAACAATTCACTTTCAGAAAAAATTTGGGCAGAGGCAAGGTCATAGTGAATTTTGTAGTGAACAAAGCATAGTTTTTTTTTTTCGACACTATTAGGTACTCCTTGCTAGTACTGGGTTGGGTCCGCTTTTGCCTTCAGAACTGCCTTCTACCTTATAGGGATAGGAGAAAAAAAATCAATACTGCAATGTATCACAATATTCTTTGTGCCAATATTAGTATAGATTCTCAAACACAAAAAACTGTATTTTGTTATTTTTTGTAAGCAAAGCAGTCAAAAGATTGCCAGAAAAAGCTAAAAAATATGGGTATATTTATCTAGAACACATTCATCCGTTTATATCGTTACGACGTATTTCGTTTACATTTCCTGAAAGCACAGCACTCTGCGTTCAGAATAATATACTTCAAGGCAGTTTGCGCATTTGTCACCATCTCCCGGCTTTAAGACAGATAGATATTAACAGGGAGATGCCAAACTCCATCTACTATATATATCACTATATTCACTTGCATTAGTTTCATTACCCATATGTTGTCAATTGGCCGCACTGCGTTGTGGGTAATACATGCTAAGTAACCGATTGACAACAGAAATGTGATTGGTTGGATGTCTCTTCTCTCTTTCAGACAGAATACAAGCAACAAATTTTTCTCGGAGTGTCTATTTGCACCCGGGTGAGAAGAGCCACACAACAGCTAATCGGCTAATTACACCCACCCAAATAAATTATGTAATGCATAATAGATAGCTACGCACAACAACGGCGCCAAAGGATATGGTTGAGTTTAGGGTTAGTGTTAGGGGTGTGAGTATTCCTTTTTTGTAAATCATAGGGTGCTTACCATGTAATGGTCAAAGTAAATGCAGGTCAATGCAAATTGCTATTGGGGTGGGATTACTTTAAGTATTTGCACTTGGCTAATTGGCTATGAGATACCAGGGTGCAAATAGCACAGACACATGGGCTATTTACACCCTGGGTGCAAATAGCTTCTGCCAAATGATTTTCCAAGTTCGATATGATGCTTTTTTAATACCCGTACAGAGTGCAATAATTACTGTTTCATGCTGTTACTGACGTTTTTGTTACTGTGTTTTAAGGTAAAACTGTAGCCAGCCTTATAGGCTTAAAAGAGAATTCTGGGCAATTTCAAAACGTAGCTCCTGTTGTTTGGATCTCTAGAGTGCTGTCAGTAGCGATAATAACTCGAAACAATCTGTATTGCAAAAACCGTGATATCTCCCTGCTCCAGTTTACACTCGTTACACTTTATGAGGGAAGTTTTAAAACGTGCTTTTAGCCTCTTAACATGTACAAAATGTCATTACTAATGCATAGCAATGTGCAGAGATTCTTTATAGTGAACACAGTGAATCTGACAAATCAGCCAGTGTACATACCTCTGTTTATTTCCTGTTTTCTAGTGAAATCCACGCTAATCAATTGTTGAAGTCATACAATCCAATATTTTAAAACCTATTTTTTCCACAAAAAAACTATTTGCTCGACAGAGCTACGTTTTGAAATCGCCTGGAATTCTCCTTTAAGTGAAAGGTCAATGATACATCATTATAGTCTGTAGATTTTGTAATATACTTTATTTTACAAGTACACTATGTATATCATAGGAATGTGCCATTTTGGGTGGATTACCTTTCTTAATATATTCATGACAAACTGGATAATGTACTTTTTACAAGCATGAGTATCATTCGAGCCAAATGTGTCAATATCCATACTTGTGATGAAGAAATATCCTCATTGGGTAATACTACTAACTTCTAGCAGTGACTGTGTCCACATCGTTCTGTGATAGGCCAGCTCAGCCTAATGTTTGTAAAATTATAGGTGCATATATTAGAATCCTCATGGAACATGTAAGTACAGGACCGATTGAAGGCTGGAAGTTATTAGGCTAGTCACTGCATACTGTAGCATCACATTAATTAATAATACACCTTCGGGAATGAAAGACAAATGTCGGTAGTTTGCAACACTAAGTGAACAAAATAGTGGAAGTTCTGATGTACTAACATAAAGAAACATAACTTAAATCAAATACGATGTAGCCTATTTATATTTTGTTCAATAGATTACAGTGATAGTACAGCTATAACAGAATATTGTATGTTTAGGTCATTATCCCTGTTTGGATAAAGTCACTTCAAACAGACATTCTCATCTTACAAAACATCTGGAATGCTTAGTGCAAATGCGAACACAAACATGCAGCTATTAAATGTGTTTCTCTCATTTTAGCTAATTAGGGAAGTAGATGTAAACTATTGACATTTGTAATAAATATTACACATTCTTGACCTGCAATGTAAATTATGTTCTTCTGGATATGTAGGAACATTTACTTTTCTATATTTGAATTGGCTGATTAACATCTAAGAATTAACAGATTTTAGCTTGATAAATGTGACATTTGGCATAGTTATTGAAAGTACTTGTATCGTATCGGTACTCATATCGTCAAGTACCCAAAATGAAATACTCTGTACTTGTACTCGTTCCATATTGGTATTGTCCCATCTCTAATATAGGTTTAATGTTCAGGTGTCCACATTATTTTGGCCATATAATGCATGTTTCCTTCCATCCAATGCATTTTGCACCTCTATCCTTGATTGTAGAAACTCACAGGAGTGTTTGTTTGTTACCCAGAAGTGGTCAATTGTTACTTGCATGAAAATATTATCCAATGTGCAGGGTTCGCACTGCTCACCTACATAGAATTAACTGCAATTATTTCTGCTTTGTCTCAAAATAAACTGAGGTAAACATAGATAAAAAGTGTGAGAGTGAGGCCAGTGCGCCGCGGAAGTGCAGGAAAATATGGACAAAAAGCTCTTATTGCGATAAACTGCCTGAATTGACGTACAAAATAGAATGTGTTTAATGTCGTTGTGCATCACCTTTTATGATCCATTAAACAATACTATCGATTGCTGTTGGTATGCTTGCATTGTTATTCACCCATATTGGGGGAAAAAAACTTTAAATGCATATTTCTATATTATTAGCTACGTATTGTGATGAACGATGTCCACAGAAGCACTTTAACATACGGTGATATTGTGGGTGCCTGACTCAGATGTGCTCTGGATGAGTGAGGTGGTGTGTAATAAACACTGCTGCATCGCCATCCATATGCATTACTGTGACTGAGCAATCTATGCCATCTCTAAGAGACACATCAGTCCACGTGTGCTGGGTTTGTGCGCAGTCTAGATGGGGTGTAAGTGAGTTTGCAATTTGTGTGGGCTAAGGTTAGATAATATATTTGTGTGTGTGTGTGTGTGTTAGCATTGTGGGGTCTGTAACACAGCAGGGACTCGAAATAGAGAGTGGGAGGCATGCAAAGGCTGGGCGCGTGATGGTGAGATTGCATTAGTTCTTGCGGGGAGTTCATCACGGAGGGCTGTGAGCATGACTATGGTCAGAATCCCCTTTATTCTGTACAGATACTACACCTTTGACTTGGTGCAGCTGGGCTGCTGGTGGTTGACAACACAAAGGCAGAATACTCAAAACCTACACATACACCGCTTTCCAAATGATATGCAAATTATATTTTACACTGATTTTCCTAAATAGTTGATGTAAATGACAGTCAGTATTATTTTCAAGTCACAAACCATTAGGGTATAAGTCCAATTTCATAGAGCAAACCACCTAATGAAAAATAAAATTCACTGTTCCAAATTATTATGCACAACAGATTTTCAAAACATTTTATAGGGTGTAAAGAACTGAAAATGGTAATTTGTTGAATTTGCAGCCTTAGGAGGTCATATTTACTGAGATCAAAAGCTAGGTAAAATCTATTCACAGTATGATGATCACGCTTAAGTTTTTGTGAAATATCTCATGTTTTCATACCTTGTCTAAGGCATTCTACTAATTGATGCTTTTCCGCAGCAGAGAGATCCTTTCTCTTTCCAATATTGCTTGAAACCTGTGGCATGCTTAATAATGTGGAACATCCTTCTTAAGTAGTTTTCCTTTAATTTAAGGATCGGCCTCTGAATGTGAAATTTTGCCTGAAAAACATAACCAAAGTTAACCTCTTGTTACACTGGTCCTGAACCAAGGAGAAACGTATGCTTAATAATTTTTGAAAGGAAAGACTTAGAAATTTGTGGATTTAAAATTTTTTGAATAAGTGTACACAGTCAATCTGGCACAAGATAAAATAAAAAAAATTCTACATCTTTCAAATTAGGGCTGAAACGATTAATCGAGTTACTCGATTAACTCGATTACAAAAATTCCTTGAGGCAAAAACTCTGCCTCGAAGCCTCGTTAAATTCATATGACGCACATTATAAATTATGCGCAGGGATCTAATTGTTCACACGGATCGTTGTTCAATGTTCAGGAAGCACACCATAGCGTGTGATACATTTTGAATTTAGTTGGCGCGATTGCAGAGAATAAAGATGTCCATAAACGGCAGAGAACGTCTAAAGTTTGGGATCATTTCAAACTTAAAAAGGAAGAGAACAAGGTGCAATGTGTCTACTGCAAAGTAGACCTGGCATACCACAACAGTACGACTTCAATGATTCAGCATATGAACCGCAAACATCCACTCCATGTTTCACCAAGCGTCGCTGAAACAAGGTAACGTAGCCTAAGCCTATACATTGATGTTCGCTGATTTTAATCCCATACTGTATTT
>JACXGM010016225.1:0-20829 GCA_016801145.1 Umbra pygmaea | reverse complement strand
AAATGTACCATCAAGAAAACCCTTCTCTTCAGACCTGTGACTGTCTCAAATGTACCATCAAGAAAACCCTCCTCTTCAGACCTGTGACTGTCTCAAATGTACCATCAAGAAAACCCTTCTCTTCAGACCTGTGACTGTCTCAAATGAGCAGATCAGCAGGTCACCTTTTAAGGACTGTTTCAATGGGGCTCTCCCCTACTCAATCACAAATAATTCTCTTGATTCAATTTTTTGGGAATTCTTCAAATCAACCACCAACTAACAGAGAAAACTGACTGTAGTCAAATTAGAAAGTTGATCCTACAAGGTCCATAGTGCTTTGCGGTTTTGACGTAGGTACAGAGGCATCTCTAAGGCAAATGGGTGTAGCTGAGATTCCCTTTTCCGGGATGAGAATAACGTTATTAAATATCAACCCTTTCTGACAGTTTGTTGAAAAAAAAACTGTAAAAAAACGGATTACTGGTTCTTTTTGTTCTTTTACGCTCAAACGTAATTACTTCATTCGCGATGACATAAAATGTCAAGTCTATAGCGGAACGGGATGAAAAAACACTTAAAGCACATTTAAATGTATAAAGTCAGTAATCATAACTTCAGTCAGTTAAATTATCATAATCTGATAAATTTATTACAATTAAGTTTTGCATCTAAAGCATCCAAACACATACAGGCAGTGATGTGCAAACAAGGATGTTTCATAGTTATAAAGTGAATAAATCAGTCTTCTTCAGCGCAGAAACCATGATCCACTTACTATGTATAATCCATTACGATTTATTTGCAACTGAAAACATACGGTTATCCAGATTTCCCCTCATTCAAGTCCTCGTTTCCCACGCGCTCATAGCATCAGCCCTAGTTCGGTTCAGACGCCGGTGCTGTGGCAGACAGTCAGTCATAGTGTTCGGTGCATGCTCAGTATCATTAGCTCATCGGTTCTGAAACCGAACATGTCCAAAATTAGCAGTTCTCGTTCAGTGTACTGGTGATCTGAAAACGTCAATTAGTCAATTAGTGGGTAACTTTAGAAAATTGGAGATGCTAAATGTTTGGAATGATTTAGTCCAATTAGGTGAACTGTTTTGACCGGTTTACTGAAAAGATCCGGTTGAAAAGAACGATTCAGTCGCGAACTGGACATCACTAGATTACAAATACTGATTCTTATCCGTTAGAGTTAAATTACTGAAAAAGTACGATGCCTGATGTCTGTTGTGTTTTCAGTTGTGATTTTGACAAGGATGCAAAAGCGAAAGATATTGTTTTCCGAGGGGTGATATTGACCGATGTAAAGAGTGGTTGTCTGCTATGCAAAACCCAAATTATGACATGAATACACCACCAAATAAGTACCATAAACTGTGTGTAAGTAGCTGTCATTTTGTGCCAAAGGACTTTGAGAAAGATGTACGTAGCGAACTGATGGGCGTGCTGTTCCGTTCGTTTGCCAATGGAATCCCAAAAGCACTGCTGCTGAACTGCAATTTTTCCACCTCCTAGCTAAAGAAACAATGTAGTGACACTATATTTGATATTGAAATATTAATAACATTTGTTGCATTTCATTAAACATTTGAAAGTTAGGGCAGTGTACTGAAACTTTTGGTTGAAGAATCTTTTGCCATCGCTATATCGTAGCAGGCTACAAAGACTGCCACAATATAGCGATGGCAAAGGTTTCTTAAACCAAAAGTTTCATTAGACTGCCCTAACTTTCAAATGTTTAATGAAATCGCTATATCGTGGCAGGCTATAAAGACTGGCTAAAATTTATTATGTCCAATTGAATATAGAAACTTGGTAAAGTACAGTTTAGTTAGAGAATTATGGATTTGATCAACTGGTCTCTAAGCGCAATTGACACCATATTCTCAACGAGAAGCGGGGGTTCGGGGGTACCTGACTGCCCTGACGGAACGTATGCAGCTGGCTACACGATGGACGCATGGGCGAGGTGGCGGTTCGTGTGTCTGGCGGCTCTTTCCGTGGAGGACGTTGAAGATATCTACCTATTCAGAATTATGATAACAGGTCTTCTTGCCCTGGTTTATCATGAAATTAAGAAGACGGTGACAGCTGTTATTGCCCCACAGGGCTGCCCGTCATGATTGAAACAGTGGGCAGAGCCGTTTGCACTCAGACTGGGTCTATAGACCACAAGTTAGTTAACATCACGGAGAAGCTCACAGCTTTGCAAAGGAAAGTGGATCGTTTAGGAGACCAAAATTGACCAAATTGAAAAAGAGGGACCAGACGTGCAGATTGGAATGCGGCTGCTACCCCAAGAAGTCACCACATCTTATCTATTTAGGCTCCCCCACAACCAACCCAATGGCCTTGAACAAGGCACGGGTGGAACAACATATTCTCCCGGACAGCGCTGCAGTGAAATGCTCTTGTTTTTGTTCCCTCCCCCCATCACCAGACACCTGGTGTTTGACTCTGCCTGGGACAAGACCAAGGCTGCCCCGTATCGACATCCTGCGGACTTGTCACCTTGGGATTGTTGTCAGACACAGAAATCTCCAGGCCTACAAACACACATGAACTCTCACACACATACAGATACACCTCCCTCGCCCCCATCCCCCGCCTTCGCAGCTTCATACACGCCAGCCTGATAAGACGGGTCTCTAGATAGCGCCTATGAAGGCTGCAATCGAGATGGGTGCTTCTCTGGCTGGTTTCCCTCATTGCCCTTTTTCCCGCTCCCCACCACCCCTGTTGCAAGTCCTGTTCAGAGTGTGTACTTGACTGTGCTAAAATTGCTGAGGTGTTTTTTTTTCATGTTACCACACTGTACCCCTGAAGGGGCATAATATGGGGCTGCCTTTTTTTTTCCCTCATCTTTCCTCATGTAATGCTGTATTGTTTTTCTAATCCCTGTCTTCCTGTTCTGTCTACCCGATGTGATGTTTGTATGGACAGGTTGATGGCCAATTTCACTGGTTACTTGTGACTACGTGACAATAAAGTTGAAAGTTGAGTTGAAGTTGAGTCCAACATGTATAATAAACAAACTATATTAGCATACTCAAAAACTCAATGAGTGTATATCATCGTGTGTATTACTGTACTGTTCACTATACATTTTGTATCAAATAGGAAATAAACGATGTACATTGTTGGTACATTATTGGGTGTGTACAAACACCAATTATAAAATACTTTTTCATTGACTCATTCATAGCTGATTATTTAACTAAACCATTACATGGTGCAAATAAACTCCTTTTTTATACTATGTGACATTATCTTTGATGTTAGTGATCAGATGTTGCATTTCTAATGTTTCCAAAAGCCTAAACAATTAGTCATACATTCTGAGCTCTGGCCCTCAAACCCAATTCAGCTCATTATCTTTGGAGGGATTGTGTAATACATCCAACCACATTATATGCTCCATTCCCCAATATAAAATACAAGAGATACTTTTTGTGGAAAAACACTTTTGTGTAAACCTAACCACTGTCACTGACGGGCCTGCATGACATGAACAAAAGCATGAATTTTACATTTAAACCCATTGGATGCCCATCTAGCCCCTGTTGGATTTCCACAAAAGCGTTTTTCCACAAAACATATCTTCTGTACATTACATTGGTTGGATGTATTACACAGTCCCTCCCACAATACTTGTTTTATAAATTCATAAAAAATCCTACAATGTGATTTTCTGGATTTTCTTTTCTCATTTTGTCTCTCATAGTTGAAGTGTACCTATGATGAAATTTACAGGCCTCTCTCATATTTTTAAGTGGGAGGACTTGCACAATTGGTGGCTGACTAAATACTTTTTTGCCCCACTATATATATCTTATCTCTCATTATGCATATGGTGGCGAGGGAACAAATCATTAGAGTCCATCAGGTAGAAATCCGGAAACACATGAAAACAGTAACAGAAGACAATGCCTGACACCTTCCTCTAGTTTGGCCACCGTTTATATAGCACTTCTCCCTAACTTAATTGAGCATGGCTGTAAGTATTTGATAATCAGATTTACAAGATACCAGCCTAACCTAACCTAAACCCTATCCTAGTAATGGCAAAACTAGAGAAAGGTGTCACAGGACTTAAAGGGACAGAACATACAACTTAAAATACATAATACATGGAATTTATCTAATTACAGTTTTTCCTGATTGCTAAAACACTACCAGTGAATGCCCAGACCAAAGTGTTGAAACCGTACAGTTTACGTGCATTTCGTACACACAGGCACCAAATGAATAAACACACTGTTTACATTAGTGGTGCAACGGATCGTAATTGATCCGTGATCCGTTCGGATCAATATCTTCGGTTCGGCACACACGTGATATGCGGATTGATTTCTGAAAAAAAAAGTTGAGCGCATGTTCAGTCCGCTCAAAGCGTGGTCATGGCGAGCGGAGGAATGGAGGAGCTTGAACGCCCAGCGTCATTTAAATCCCCTGTATGGGAGCATTTTGGCTTCCCTATTAAATATAAGGATGAAGTGTGTAGGCACTGTGGCACAAGAAAGCCATATGACAGTGGAAACACATCAAGCATGGCAACGCATTTGAAGCGACATCACCCCGGTGTTTCACTGACAGGAGTGAAAACGAAAGCTGCAAAACAACCGCTTATCACCGTGGCATTTTAGCAATTAATCAGACCGGGCTAAAGCCATCACAAATGCGATCAGTGTGCAGACATGAGCCCATATTCGGTTGTGCAAAAAGAGGACTTTAAACACATGCTGAAAGTGTTTTAACCACGTTACGACATCCCGTCGCATATGGGACATACTAAAACTTTTAACGTGAAAAAGCTTACCGGGGTTTTAATGTACCTAAACAATTCATAACCACTGAAAATGATAAAAACAACTAACCCAAATTCAAATTATTATGGGCGTTATCTGACGTTAAGCCTTTCTGCTTCATTAAAGCCTAATGTAAAGAAAAGGCTTAACGTGAATTAATGTACCTAAACAACAATCAATAATAATCACATCTTTCTCTCATATTTTTCCCCATATTGTTAAAAAACAAAAAGACATCTTATGTTTATTTGTCTTGTATTTTTTTTTGCTGATCCGAAAAATGATCCGATCCGTGACTGATCCGAGGAATGATCCAATCCGTGAGTTTTTTCATCCGTTGCACCCCTAGTCGGCATGGCACCGTAAACAATTCTGTAACACACGGTGCAAAACACTACACACATTAGCCAATGATGAAACACTGTGCAGTCAGCACGTTTATTCAATAGTTAAAACACACACGACATTAGCAACACCCCCGCACACACAGTAAAACACTTAACCTGTAACTGAACACCAATCAGTCACTATACATATAATTCAGGTATGAGCACCTGTCGTGAGACAATCGCGAATATGGAGCCCGAAGGACCAAGGGGAATTAGAAGATGAGGAAGAGATGGGAAGAGGGAGAGGAGAACAAGGAAAAGACGGGGGAAGAGGGAGAGGAGATAGAGGAAGAGACTCTGGTAAAAACCAGACATCTTGACTAAAACATCATCGGCCAAAGATCCATCGGGAACGTCGCCGGGCAGTGCGGGGGCAACATCACCATGTGTGCCGCCATTAGTGGTCAGGGGGTCCTCCATTACCATGCCACCCTGGGTCCCTATAACACTGCACACATACTGACATTTCTGCATGCACTACATGCCGCGGTCACAGGACCGACCAGGGCAGCCCATGTTCGTTGTCATCTGGGATAATGTCAGTTTCCACCGGGCTGCTTTGGTCCGGGACTGGTTCGCCAACCACAACCATTTCACGGTGCTGAACCTGGCCCCTAATTCCCCATTCCTCAACCCATTTGAGGATTTACTTTCAGCATGGCAGTGGAAGGTCTATGACCGCCTACCACATGCACGCATGCCACTCCTGTGAGCAATGCGGAGACATCGAGGTGGGGTCGATCCACGGGTGGATAAGCCACACCCGGTGATATTTTCCCCGTTGCCTTGCAAGGGAGAACATTGCCTGTGATGTGGACGAGGTGATGTGGCCTGACCCCAATCGACGGCGTGATCCCTGAGTTGTAATGGGAGTTGTTGTACTACCTGTACAATGTTTCACTGAGGCTTGGTTGCGGGAATAAAAATGGTTTAAAAACTACAGAATGACAGAAGTGTCTTGAGTAAAGTTGACCAGTGTGTTGTGTCTGTTTGAATGTTTATTGTTCATGTGCATGTGTGTTCCCTATCGATCTGAAGAGGGCTTTTTGAAGTCAGAGTGTTAAGTTTTGATTGCAGAATGGCAGTTTTGACATGGCAGTTAATGTTAATCCCCAAGTGTTGTGTAAAGAATTCTTGTGTGTTGAGTTTTGACCCAATGGGCCCTATTTTAACGATCTGAAACGCAAGTATCAAACGCGAAACACAAGTGACATTGTGGGAGGGTCCCGGGCGCTGTTGCTTTTTTATGGGCGGGATAAATGACTCTTGCGCCCGACGCAAGTCTAAAATGGGTAGGTCTGAAGTAGCTTCATTAGTCATAGGTGTGGTTTGGGCGTAACGTGCAATAAACCAATCAGAGCATCATCTCACATTCCCTTTAAGAGCAGACGGGCTTGTTCCATGGCGGATTGCTATTATAACGGTGGATTGCTATTGATTTTTCTTTTTACAAAATGTAAATAAAGAAATGTCACAAGACATAGCCTACTTTCCGATGTTTTGGACTCACTCTCACTAATCACGAGGTTATGAATGCATGGTAATATTTTTGCAATGTAGTCTAACATTAGACCGAGATTACTCTTCTGTCAAATAAGCTTTCCACTCCCGTTCTGCCTTTCTGGGCATTTAAGTTAAGTGCCAACGGCACATCCATTTTAACATCACGTCTCCTGAAGTCCTCTAATATTTCCTAATTTATTTCATCAACAGATCCATATGGAAATGTTGCGTAAAACACAACAAGCCACAAAGAATGCTGCGACTTTAGTAGTGTACCTGTTCTATCCAAACACCTGACGCGCATTTTCAGTGTGCCAAATGTTCGTTCAATTAGGCTACACTGCGTGTTTGTGTGTGTTTTCGATTAAACAGCATTTCATTAACCATGTCTTTAACAGATAGCCGTTGTCCCCTTCAAAGCCACCCATTCAAGGGGGGATTCCTCATGGCAAAGTTGCCATAAATGAGTCGTCATTCGCAAAGACATGAGTGATTTTACTATTAGCATTGCAAATGACTTGTATGTTGATTGAATGGGTTCCCTTGAGGTTGATGTATATAAGTGCAAATAAATTAATTCTAAATAATTTGAGTAAATGTGTACACTAGATGTATACCTATTTTTTTCACATTTTCGGACACCACAATGCCTTCCCTCGTGTGGTAATATTTTTTTTTCTAATTAAGTATTGCAATAATAAAGAACTGCTGCATTTGTGTATATGAGAGGAGCAAAGTGTATGCGCATTGGGTACACGCTACATTTTGGTTAAGCATGCGCCCTTAAAATAGCATATGAATAACATGCCACTGACTTTTAACCAGGTTTTTCCTGGTCAGTGGCGGAATTGTTTTCGGGAACTGCAAGATAGCACCAGGGAACGTTTGCGCTGGAACACGCCTCTTCTTTTCGCTGAACCACCCAACGAACGCAAATGCATACCCTAATTTACCGATGCGCGTCTGTGGAGGAAAAAGTCCCATATGAGTCGGGTGCAAGATAGGAATGATACATGCGTTTGTGTAAAAGGTCAATTGCGCTGGGTGTAAGATAGGGCCCAATGAGATAAATTTTGCATTTTGTGTGTTAACAATTGGGAAAAAACTGTAATAGAAACAGTCCATGTCCACACTGGGATGGGCGTGAAACAACTGCTTCTTAAGGAATCTTTTCATTAGCCGAACATCGTCTTCTTCATTTGATGGTGCCGTGCTTGGCTCACTACAAACAAATTTATGTTGACCAATAAAATTAAGTCTCTTTAAAGATTCTCCACAATCTACCCATGTAATAAATTCATATCAAAATATATTCCTAATGTGTTCAGTGAATGTATTTTTTGTGAATTTAAGACTAAATCTGTTGAGCATTTATTTTGAGATTGGCATAGTCAGATTTTCTGGACTGACAAACTTTATCTAGGCATCAAAATGCACATTACCATTGACTTATCGAAATTTGAATTTTTTTCTACTATTCAGACCCGGTTCTTTAACATCAATTTGTTGTTAATCTTTTTATTTTAGTAAGGAAGTGTTTTATACACAAATCTAAATTTATAAAGAATAATAACATTTTTGTAATATTTTTATCTGATATTAACATGTACTTTAGATCTCTAAAATGTATTGACAACAAAATGTCACAAAAATATCTTTATATCCTTTCCTTATTCGATTTATTTTAACATGAAGATGTTTCCTTCCTCTTTTTAATTATTTATTTTATATGTAGTCCCTCTGGCTGTAATATTGTGTGTTCTATGTATTATATGTTTAGCAATTTTTAAGAGAATTAAAGAAAACTGTTGCTGCCGAAAAAGGTAGGCCGCTAGATCTTTGCTATCATCAGCATTAATTCAACTTATATAGTGCTTTTTTAAGGAACCCAAAAGCGCATTACCCAGTGAGGGGGAAAGCCCACCTCATCCACCACCTATGTGTAGCACCTACTTGGGTGATGCACGGCAGCCATTTTGCACCAGAACTCTCACCACACATCAGCTATTAGGTGGAGAGGTGAGTAGTTATATATGCTAATTAGGAAGGAGGGGGATTATTAGGTGGCCATAATTGAAGTGAGGCCAGGTTGGGAATTTTGACCATGACACCGGGGTTAATACCCCTACTCTTACGATAAGTGCCATGGGATTTTTAGTGACCACAGTGTCACGACACCAGTTTATCATCCAATCTGTAAAACAGCACCCTACGCAGGGCAGATGTCCCCATACCCTGGGGCATTGGGAATGATCTTTACACCAGAGGGAAGAGTGCCCCCTACAGGCCCTCCAACACCTCTTCCAGCAGCACTGGTCTCCCATTCAGTGACTAACCAGACCTGACCCTGCTTGGCTTTTGAAGCAAACCAGCAGTGGAATACAGGGCCCTGTGCTGCTGGCAATGGAATGGTACACATAAAAATGGCTGCTGCTCTGACCCTTCTGCTACTGTGATTTGAATTGGAATGGCCTTTTTTATTCATTCTATTTCTGTGTAATCCTTGGTAAACACCATTGCTCTGGGTGATGCACTTTTACTTTGATCCCTGACTACTCTGTTCACCGTTAGCTACAGTATTTCTTGTCCGACATTCGGCACTCGGCAGTCGGTACGGCCAAACACGTGAATATGGGAATATATACGATATTTACCGCGTAAAAGATGACATTTTAGCACGTTTTGTAAAGAGAGACAGTCTTGACCATATCAAATAGTGAATTCCACTGTATTCATCGCGGTGACACCACCCCTGGGTAGGACACAATATGATTTACACTGGGCCTAAAATCCCAGGCGGATTAATTAAAAATGTCTAGCCTTCGTATTTTATTATTTGTCGCTGTCCAAGCTTTTTTTTATTATTTTACCCGGAACCACCCACAAGTGAGTGTTTGGTTTGTGATGGAAGCATTTTGAGTGCTGCACCGTGATTATTCTGTGAATTAGGAACTGTATTTGAGCACTTAACATGTTATGGATGTCCTGAGCGCTTAAAGCGTAGTTTTATTATCTATTGAGAAATATAGAGATAGAAATATAGAGTATCCGTTCATGTCGTGATACGTGATTACAATTTTTATCTGAATCCTGCGTAACTTCGCGTTACTACACATCCGTTAGTACATATGAATAACAGTTACAAGTTGATTATATCAGAGACTTAGTCATGGGTTATCTCTCCTTGCCTCCTCCACCCAAATCTACATACAACAACAGCAGCGAATGAGATGCGTCTTTTCGAGAGCAAATTGTATATTGTTGCTTGAAGAGAAAGAGACGACTTCTGCATCAGGTAGGACAATAGCCTATGAATTATTGCTAAACAAACTAATAGGTAGGCTATAACTAATCGAATAATTACGACTTAGCTGGTAAGATGTTAAGTTATTATTTCTTTTTATCTAAGCTTTAATATCTCTATCTGTAATGTCACAGTTCCAAAATAACATATTCAGTTAGCCTAATTTACAAAACTTCCATATGGTGTAAATGTTACAGCTCTTTAATGTTTGTTAGTACAAGCATCTCAAGATCCCTTCCCTACACTAGACATTTTCCTGTTCAAGCAGCCTAATTAATGCATTTTTATTCCTATTCATTTAATTTGGGAATCATTTAGTAATGCATTTGGTCTCAATGTTTCATCTTTCAAAGGTTGTTAACTATCCAGAGCTACTGAGTACAGGCCCCACTATAAATCATATAGCCTAAACATGAGCTGCCTGGTCAATACCATATGAAGGTTTGATTTAGAGTTGGATCTGGTACATGCACACCTAGCTTATGTCCAGATAGAAGGTCTGAAATGTATTTTATACTGTAGCCTAACATAGCAGATATTCTACTTGGTGCCTTGATCAAGAGCACATAGGGACAGAGATGCGATCAGAGAAGAGCAAGGGCCAAATTGTGATGCTAGATGACTGGGTCCGAGAATCTCCAAAACTGCAGCTCTTGTGGGGTGTTCTTGCATGATCTGCAGTGGTCAGTACCTTTTAAAAGTGGTCCAACAATTGACAGTGGTGAACCAGCGACAGGGTCATGTGCGGCCACGGCTCATTGATGCACGCGGGAAGTGAAGGCTGTGGTCCGATACAACAGACGAGCAACTGTTTCAAATTGCTGAAAAGTTCATACTGGTTCTGATAGGTGTCAGAACACAGTGCATCGCAGTTTGTTGCGTATGGGGTACCTAGATAATACCTAGATAATATTAGCAGGCGATCATAATGTTATGGCTGATTGGTGTACAGATGTTATTGGTCTAATTTGGTCAAGAAGGGGAGGGGCTGTGTCGAGGTACGATTTGGTGCCAGTTTTTTAATTAAAAAAAAATACAATTAATGGCCATCAGGTGGCTCCAGGGAGCACATTGAAAAGCTTCATTCGAAGCTTCACCCTGATTAATCTAATGTACTGCGTACTGTACAACAGTACATTATCATTAAGACCAATCAATTGTGAAGTTAAATGTACCATTTGTTCTGTAACATATTAACTACTGTCCTGCTAAATAATTGTTCCATCTAAACTGCCTTTTTACTTTAAACACATGTAAACGTATTATTTTAGAATGTACCTCCATTCTAAATGTACCGCCACTAAATGTAACTAAAATCTATGTCATTACATAATACATTGCATATAAATTTGTATCCTACTACAGTATGATGTGTTAATAAATACAGAATATTTCTAATGAATAGTGTCTCGTGTTTCTCGGGAAATGCGTTGATGCAATCCGTCACTGTTTTAGGGTTTCAGACAGTTTAAAATAGCTCTTAAAGTAGCTACAACCTGATGTTTTCAGTTCAACAGTTACTGTAGAAAGTAGCTACAACTTGATCTTTTTCAGTTAAACAGTTAGAAATGTTTTATGGCAAAAAAATAGGCTACTCTAATCGGTTAGTTTTCCTTGTTAGTTTGACTTTGAACCCAGAGATGATGTACTGTGTACAACAGCAGTTTCAGTGCACGAAAACCTCAAAGTCTTAATGGCTTTGCAGGTTGAATGCCTAGAGACCCGGGTTCAAATCCCTGGTAAATCTCTGTTATAGAGATTGCTAATGTGTCGTCATCATGACATATTCCCGCAAAGCATTTTGGGAATCCGTGGCACAAACTTAAGGCGCCCATGATAACTGTCTTTGTATTCAAGTCTTAAATATATTTTTAATTAACAGGCTGATGCACCAGTAGCTCCAGCAGTGTTCTACTAGAAAGCGCATTTAAGACCAGTAAACGAGTCAAAGTTTTCACAATTTAATTTATGCATTATGTGTTTGTCTTAGTAAGTTACGTTGGTTTGTTGAATTCTGAATGCATGCAGATAGATGAGAGAGCGAGGAGTGTGGTGCTTAAAACATTAGCATTCCTTTGAACAGACAACACTTTTCTTCTCCACACTTACAATCTCCAGGTCTCCACACTTACAAATGGATGGGGCCAAGTAGGCGCGGCATGTGAAGATAAATAGCCTAACATTGGACTTTATTCATTTGAGTTCAACGTTTATTAATACAGGAGTAGAGAATCAACAATAACAACAAACCCCCTTATATCACCCTGTTGCTATACTGAGTGTATGATTTTGTTATCCTCATGGCAAATAATATTCTAAGTGGTTTGGTATCCTTTGGTATTTGGTATTTAAATAACATTTGACTTGAGCAACCGATGCACAACATGATCAAAAACACACCCGTCGCGATATGCGCCTAGCAGTAGCATAGACCTATTGCATCCTTTCGGAAAACATGTTTCTTTTAGGCTGTTTATTAACATAAATGTTGTGATATATATCAAAGTAAAAAAAGCATTTTTTGTGATTTAAATAATGGTGCTGATGATTTTTAGAGACCCCCACAGGTGAAAACACCTGGAAACATACTTAGACCACTATTTATTGTTAATGCAGGAAGGATACATGTACAATGATGATTTGATTTGTTTTCAATCTGAACAACTCGTCACTACAACGACTATTGTGTTTACTGCACCTTTTATTAGTATGTGGTATCGGACTCTGTATGCTGATACCTGATCCCGTCTTTTTGGCTAGTACCGGACACATTTCCGATCCCAG
This sequence comes from Umbra pygmaea, assembly GCA_016801145.1. Classification (NCBI taxonomy): domain Eukaryota; kingdom Metazoa; phylum Chordata; class Actinopteri; order Esociformes; family Umbridae; genus Umbra; species Umbra pygmaea. The sequence goes on along the minus strand of JACXGM010016225.1, from coordinate 8,053 downwards.
TATCAGAATTGGTGCATCGCTACTTGATTTATCATATTCTTACTGCTTAAGATGGTGTTTATCTTTTGCATATCTTTTTTATTTTTATTTTTACTGCATTGTTGTAACCGGGTCACAAGTTTTTCAATGTGCATTCATAACATCTGCTGTCTACATCATGATAGTCAGTGGTTCAAGCCTGACTATGGTTTCTCCGACGGCCTGACCCCCAGTAGCGCTCGTATGTTTCATCCAATCACAGAAGCCTTTAGTCAGCTAATGCATGAGATGATTATGCTCACCAACTGTACTTCTCAGTTGAATAGACAGGTGCTCATTTTGCACACAAGAAGTTGCTAGAGAGTGACGTGGCAAGGTAGATAATCCGACTTATCTATCCCAAATCAGGCAATGCAGCGACTTAGCCCACTACAACACGTGGACCCTCCAGACAAAAAAAATTGTTTTCTAATCTCAATGAATTATACAGTGGGTAATGCAAAGAATCAACCCCCTGTAAAATAATCAAATTTTGTTGCTCTGCAGCCTGAAAAGAAAATGGACAGACACAGTTTTTGTTTCATTCAGCTGTATGTACAACTCATAACATCCAATTGAAAAATATAATACCAACCTGTCAGAAAAAATGTATTACAAATCAAGAAACAGAATCACTGAGTTGGAAAAATAATCAACCCCCTCCTGAAAATGACTTGTAAACCCTACCAGGTGCAGTTAATCACCTTCTCAATAGCACACAAAGCCAATTGACTTTCAATTGTGATCAGCTGTGGTCATTTTGATTAGCTCAGCATGAAACAAGCTTTTCCTGAGGCATTTCAGGTAGTGCAACTGAAGACAACAATCAACTATGGGTGGCAAGGCATTGTCAAAAGATCTACGGGATAAAGTTGTGGACAGGCACAAGTCAGGAGATGGATACAAAAACATTTCAAAGGCTTTATCAGTGCCTATAAGCACAGTGAAGTCCATTATTAAGAAGTGGAAGGTATTTGGTACAACATAGACCCTCCCTGGGTCAGGACGTCGCTCCAAACTGAATGAAAGAGCCAAGAGGAAACTGATCAGAGAGGCTACCAAGAGGCATACAGCAACTCTGAAGCAGTTACAGGAATTCATGACAAAGAGTAGTCATTGTGTGCATGTGACATCAATATCACAAATTCTCCACAAATGTGGCTTGTATGGGAGGGATGCAAGAAAAGAGACACTCCTCAAGAAAGGCCACATGCAGTCATGACTGAGCTTTGCCAAAACGCACCTTGAAGATTCTAAGGCCACGTAAAAAAGGTGTTATGGTCAGATGAGACTAAAATGGAATTGTATGGCCTCAACGCCAAACGACATGTCCGTCAAAAATCCAATACACCTTACCATCTAAATAACGCCATTCCTACAGTTTATTTATTCATTTTTATTTCAGAAAGGGACAGTGTATATTAATGAACATTTCAAAGAATGTATATATACAGGATTATACCCAAAGCCTAATTTCCATCCTTAGTCCCTGACAGGTTGATGGTCCCTGTAAGTTAAATAAATTAAACAAATCAGAGTAAAACATCACAATAATAAAAAAATAGAAATCACATAAATTACAGATTTTCCCAGCTAATGACAACAGGTTTGATTTTGCAATAGCCAATTTTTTAAACTGGAGCCTGCTCTGGTTGAGCTGTTTGAGTTCTTTTTTATAAATTCCTGTGAAGGAGGTGGAGTTTGACCATTAAGAATTTTAAAAACTAATATAGAGTCAATGTATTTTACAGTGTTCTCCCAATCTAACAGATCAAGTTTCTTTAAAATGTGACAATGATGGTACATTTGAGATTTTCTATCTAAAACTTTTACAGCTTGTTTATATGTTGTTTCTACAGACTTTAGAGTTGTCTTACATGCTGAGGCCCAACTAGTTATGCAATAGGTGTGACATGATCATTGCATCAAAGTATAGCCTAGCCGATTCAAAATTCAGATTGTTTCTAATATATCTAAAATTGTACAAGTTAAATTTAATTTTGTTCACAGTTTTGTTTATGTGCTGCTTGAAATTCAGTTGTGAGTCCAAAATCACACCTAAGTATTTAAACTCTTGAACTCCTTCAAACCTTTTCTCCTTTACAAAAATATCGGGGTCTGTGTCCGACTTTTTTACCCTTTTTGAAAAATACATGCACACAGTCTTGGATACGTTTAGGTGCAAGTGAGAGCTCTCTAACCAGGTGCACACGTTACTCATAACAGCTGTTAGTTGTTTTGTAGCTTGCATTTTGTCTTTTGTGTGTACATATAGCACAGCATCATCCGCATAAAGCTGGCAGGACACTGTCGGTGGACAGCAGCTTGCCAGGTCATTTATGTTTAAGCTAAATAATAGAGGTCCCAAGATTGAACCTTGGGGTACCCCTAGTTTGTTCTCACAAACCATAGATTATATATTTTGAACTCTGACACATTGTAATCTTGAGGTAAGATATGATTCCATGCATTTCAAGGAGGTCTCAGAGAAATTATAATGAGTCAACTTAGTTATTAATAACTGGTGGTTGACTGTGTCAAAATCCTTACTCAGGTCAAGGAATACGGCTCCAACAACCCCACCTGTATCAAGCTTGGATTTGATATTTTCCAAAAAGAAACAAACAGCTGTCTCTGTTTTCCGAAGCCAAATTGCAGATCATTTAACATAAATGGGCTTGTGTTTAAATGGTGTATGAGTTGTTTTACAAACAGTTTCTCTGCTATCTTTGATATAGATGGAAGTTTGGTCTGTAGACTTAAGGATTGGTGTAATAATAGAATCTTTCCATGAGACTGGAAAAACACCTACGTTTATGGAATCATTGATAATGCTTGTTAGCGGAGCAATGAAAAACTGTTTGTGAGTTTTGGTAAATATTGAGTCAAGTGGCTCTGGAACTTTTAAGGCTGCAAATGATCTTGTTAACTTGTGCTTGAGACACTGCATGAATATCAAACATTGGGGCTTCAGTGTTAAGGGGTACTGGAGTTAGATCTTGGACTTCATGACCTGGGTTTTGCTTCATATTCTTCACAGAGTCAACAAAATTAACATTAAGAGCTGTTGCAATGCCCCTGGGATCATTAACTACCCTGCCGGACAGCTGCAACTCCTTAATTTCCCTGCATATTGTACTATTTGATGTCAGCTTTTTAATGTTTGTCCAGATTTCTTTTGTGTTTCCTCTAGCACTGTTAATTATTTTAATAAAAAAGTTTGCTTTTGCTGTCCTACTGTCCTAAGTGCTTTACTGTCCTAAGTGCTTTTAACGAGGTCGTGAGAGCATGATCTCGTTGTTTCATTAATGACCATAAGGTGTCACTGAACAAAGGTAAGTAATTTTTTTTTAGATGGTTTAGATCTAATTTTCTTCATAAACTGTCCCATAGTTTCTTGAATAACATCCATAAATGCCCTGCAGTTTTCATTGACATCCTCATTTGTGAGATGGGTATCCCATTTGATGTTATTTAGGGCAAGTTTTAAAGTTTCCATCTCACCCTTTGTTAGTAAGGCAGTAAAGCATGGCGGTGTTAATATCATGTTATGTGGATGTTTCTCTACAGCAGGGACTGGAACACTTGTCAGGGTAGAAGCACAAATGGATGGGGCAAAATACTGTCACATTTTTGAGGACAACCTGCTGCTCTTTGCCAGAAAGTTGTCAATGGGCAGAAGATTTACCTTCCAACATGACAATGACCCAAAGCAAACAGCAAAACTGACCACACAGTGGTTGAAGGAGAAAAAGGTGAATTTCCTTGCATGGCCTAGTCAGAGCCCAGACTTAAACCCCATTGAAAATCTGTGGAATGACTTGAAGACAGCAGTCCACAAGCGGTCACCATTAAATTTAACTGAACTTGAGCAGTTCGACAAAGAAGAGTGGTCAAACATTGCAAAATCTAAATGTGCAAAGTTAGTAGAGACATATCCCAACAGACTAAAGGCTGTAATTAAAGCAAAAGGTGGTTCAACAAAATACTGAAACAAGGGGGTGATCCTTTTTCCAACTCAGTGATTGTGTTTATTTATTTATACACTTAGTACATACAGCTGAATTAAAAAAATGGTGTAAGTCTTTGTTTTAGGCTGCAAAGCAACCAACTGTGATTATTTTACAATACCCACTGTAACTGAGACCTAGATTTTGACTACTGTACTCTGGGTTTATGGGTTTCACAGGAAATGTATGTCCAGTCCTTCTCCACCATTCTGGAGTCACAGGCCTCTTCCACTAACATCTTATCTCTGGGTCTGCAGGGGAGGTCAAATATGAGAAGACAGTGGAGTCTGAAGACTGTGTCTGTGCGGCTTGTTGACTTCAGGAAAACATCAGAGATGGGTGGGTACTTAAAATTCCATACAAACACTAAACTGTCGAATAGGCAGAATTGTTGGTAAAACTTTGTTTACATTGATGAAAAAAGATTTATACAATTTCACATTGAAGGTCTTTACCAATATTATACATTTTTTCCTCATTTTTTTAACCCTTAAACATTTGTGTTTTCTCTTTGTTTTACAGTGGACCGCTCTTACTGTCTCAGTGGGAGTGGCTTATCATCAGGAGAGGCTGAACAACATCTTGACAATGAAAAGAAGACTACTTCTAAACTTTTAAAGAAACACCAGAATAGACACACAGGGGAGAAACCTTATGGTTGTGATCAATGTAGAAAGAGATTTGCTCAATCAGGACACCTGGCTGCACATAAGAGAATACACACAGGAGAGAAGCCTTATGGTTGTGATCAGTGTGGAAAGAGATTTTCTGACTCAGGAAACCTGGTTAAACATCAGAGAATACACACAGGAGAGAAGCCTTATGGTTGTGATCAGTGTGGAAAGAGATTTTCTGCCTTAGGAAACATGGTTAAACATAAGAGAATACACACAGGAGAGAAGCCTTATGATTGTGATCAGTGTGGAAAGAGATTTGTTGACTCAAAAACCCTAGTTCATCATCAGAGAATACACACAGGGGAGAAGCCTTATGGTTGTGATCTGTGTGGAAAGAGATTTTCTCAATCAGGAACCCTGATTAGACATCAGAGAATACACACAGGAGAGAAGCCTTATGGTTGTGATCAGTGTGGAATGAGATTTGCTGACTCAAGAACCCTGGATAAACACCAGAGAATACACACAGGAGAGAAGCCTTATGGTTGTGATCAGTGTGGAAAGGGATTTGCTCACTCAGGAAGCCTGGTTAAACATCAGAGAATACACACAGGAGAGAAGCCTTATGGTTGTGATCAGTGTGGAAAGAGATTTGCTGGCTCAGATAACCTGGTTAACCATCGGAGAATACACACAGGAGGGCAGCCTTATGGTTGTGATCATTGTGGAAAGAGATTTGCTAACTCAGGAAACCTGGCTACACATCAGAGAGTACACACAGGAGAGAAGCCTTATGGTTGTGATCAGTGTGGAAATACATTTTCTTTTTCAGGAAACCTGGTTAGACATCAGAGAATACACACAGGGGAGAAGCCCTATGCTTGTGATCAGTGTGGAAAAAGATTTGCTCAATCAGGAACCCTGGCTACACATCAGAGAATACACACAGGGGAGAAGCCCTATGTTTGTGATCAGTGTGGAAAGAGATTTGCTGCCTCAGGAAAGCTGGTTCAACATCAGAGAATACACACAGGAGAGAAGCCTTATGGTTGTGATCAGTGTGGAAAGAGATTTGCTTTCTCAGGAATCCTGGTTAAACATCAGAGAATACACACAGGGGAGAAGCATTATGGTTGTGGTCTGTGTGGAAAGAGATTTGCTCTTTCAGGAAGCCTGGTTATACATAAGAAAATACACAATGGAGAAAAGCCTTGTAGTCATGAGTCTACCTTCAGGAGACCACTGAACAACAATGGTGGGCATGGCAGGGTGGCAAGGAGAAAGACACTTCTCTCCAAAAAGAACATTGCTGCCCGTCTGCAGTCTGCTTAAGCCAGAAGGCCATTGGAAAAATGTTTTGTGTGCGGATGAGACTAAAATAGACCTTTTTCGTTTTAATGAGATGCATTTTTTTGGTGAAAGGAAAACACTGCATTCCATTATAAAAACGTTATTCCATTTATGAAACATGGTGGTGGAAATATCATGGTTTGGGTCTGTTTAGCTGTATTTAGGCCCAGAGGCGTCATGCACCTGTTTTTTTAAAGGGGCACAGTGTGCCCACAAATACAGATATTAAAAGGAAAACCCACTTGGCTCAAAAATCTGAGGGGCACGTGCTCAGTTTCAGTGGGTAGGACGCCTCTGTTTAAACCATGACCAGTTGCTGTCATTGATAGAACATTGAATTCTGAATTATACCAGCAAATATTAAAATACAATTTCAAGACATCTGTCTGTGAACTGAACCTTGAGAGAAGGTGAGTTATGCAGCAAGCCAACAGCCCTAAGTTCACAAGTTGTATTACCAATAAACAGTGGAAGGTGGAACGACCTGAAACAAACAGTTCATGTGTGGAAACCAAACAACATCCCAAAGTTGAAGCTGTTCTATACGGAGGAATGGGCAAAAATTCCTCCAAGCTGATGCAGGGCTGATCAACAGTTACCGCAAACCTTTGCCATATTTTAGCGCATATAACCACGCGTTATGCAGGTTTTTACAAACGGTGCACCTCCCCTGCGCATTATACCTGGAGGCATGTATGGCATATTTTTACACAAGGTAACTATAGTCATTATTTTTGTTCTGTAGTGTTGTTATATACCAGCTAGTCCCAAAATGGGATACAAAATAAATTGTACGTTCAACATGTATTTCAATATTCAAATGTGCCTATACGTTATTAAAGTGATGTTTTAATGTCTGAATATGTTAAATATCAAATAATTGGCATCCACCCAGAAAAACGATATAACTATATTGTAATTGTACACATCTGAAATATTTTTGCATACCCGTCACTGACCAATGGGGTGACAGCGTGACCCCTGTATATAAGGATTCAGCCCGCCAATACATTCTCCCGTTAAACTGAAGCTGAATATCGGAAGAGTAATTAGGGGAAAAAAACCTATGGGGCTCCACTCCACTTGTAGAACTGGAGTTACAAAGCTCCAGTAACCATCGTTCTAGACAGTGGGCCCCCAGCCCTCTAGTTGGTGTGAGGATCTGATGGGTGCGGTCCTGGCCACATAAAGTAGAGGGCCAGGGCGCTGACTGGACACACAGTATAGTCTGTCCTCTGTTTCGTTCTAGAAAGGAGGAGGGAAGAAAGCCTTCAATTCCAAAAATCCTAGGGGGCGCAAGCGACGCACTCCTTTCAGAAAATGCCAGCTCTCAAAGAGCTTCCATCTACATGCGTAATTTCTTGCGGTAGGCCGCACGTGCACATTGAATCATTTGAATAACCACATGAGCTGTTTCTTGTTGATTTTTTTAAAGACGACGTGACCACCCAAATGAACCGTGGTTCGCTAAAAATCACATAAATCAATCAGACATACACATGGATTTGTTTTTGAAAATGGCTATGACAGAGGAGGATTTTGACAGCGAGAGATAGGGAGGTGGTAGAGGATGTCACATCCAGCCCAGTGAGGGCTGGCGTGTATGAACTTTGAGCAAGGACTCCAAATTCTATTTATTTCATTCATTTATATATTTGTGCTTACAAATACATTTTTAGTGCATTGCATGGTGATTTTAGTTGTCTTTATTTACCTGTAATGTCCTTTTAATGTATATGGCACCTCTCTGATATGGGCATCTGTTACAGATAGGTGTTAGGTTAGGTTGTGCTGGTATCTTGTAGATCTACAGGTCCTTCTCGAAAAATTTGCATATTGTAATAAAGTTTATTATTTTCCATAATGTAATGATGAAAAAAATTAAACTTTCATATATTTTAGATTCATTGCACACCAACTGAAATATTTCAGGTCATTTATTGTTTTAATACTGATGATTTTGGCATACAGCTCATGAAAACCCAAAATTCCTATCTCAAAGAATTAGCATATCATGAAAAGGGTCTCTAAACGAGCTATTAACCTAATCATCTGAAT
>JACXGM010016224.1:0-20661 GCA_016801145.1 Umbra pygmaea | reverse complement strand
AAAGTTAACTCTTGTGACGTGACCAGAGTGCAGCCAGCCCGGTGCAGCCTGTGTGATCATAAAGTATCGTTTGATCATATTGCGTGATTTACTCGCGCATGTCAAGGGCATGTCTAATCGCAGCCGTTGCGATTAGAAAACCTTGTTTTACCATATCGCACTATTATCGCAAATGCAATTAATCGTTCAGCTCTACTAAGCATTGTTTTAGACCATGTACACCCTTTCATGGACACAGTATTCCCTGACGACATTGGCCTCTTTCAGCAGGATAATGCACCCTGCCACAAAGTAAAAATAGTACACGAATGGTTTAAGGAACACAACAAGGAGTTCAAGGTGTTGATTTGGCCTCCAAATTCCCCAGATCTCAATCCATCTGTGGGACATGCTGGACAAACAAGTCCGTACATAGAGGCCCCACCTCGCAAATTACAGGATTTAAAGGATCTACATCTTGGTGCCAGATACCACAGCACACCTTCGGAGGTCTAGTGGAGTCCATGCCTCTACAGGTCAAGGGGGACCTACATAATATTAGGCACATGCTCATACTGTTATGGCTGATTGGTGTATGTCAGAAAACAATATCACGTAGAAAATAATTTCATAGAATTTCCTATTGACTTACTATTGTTTGCATAATAAACTACATGGGATTGTAGACTTACAGGCACTGTGCAGACTTAGAGAGCGAAGGCACAGCCAAGAAGGCAGTAGAGGAAACAGCACAGGAAGGATCCCATCCCTGGCATAATTCATGGCTAGTGAATGGATCTGTCCTTTGGGGCAACTCAACCTTGAGGGACTGGCTGAGGGCCCAAACATCTGGCACAGTGGTTTGGGCTCCATACATTGGCATTGGCAAGTAGCCCCTTCAAGCTGTTCCTTCACAGATGCAATATTTAACCTTGGACGCTTGCTTGGGGTGCCATCCTCAAATTCCTCTTTGCCATCTTTATCAGGCTCCTCTTCCTCCAGTTCCACGCAGGCACCAGTCGTTTCAGCTGTAGGTTCTCCTGGTTTCATATCTTCATGATTGGACTCCATTGGGCATTGGTGTCTGGTACCTTGAGGTCCCCTACCATGGAGAATCCAAGCCAGCAGGCGAGGGTCTGGACTGTGGCGTATGATGATCTCCCGGGCTTCCCCGTGGTCCAGTAAACGATGCAGGGCGTATAGGAAATCCCTGGGCAACTCTCTGAGCTGATTGTTGACTTCCAGTTTAATGCACTTTACAGTTTTCTCCAGAATGTTCAGAACAGCTCTCTGGTTAATGAAGCCACAGTGGGGGGATGTTCGGTACACTGGCAGATGCTGAATGTATTTGGCCATGACCAAGAGGAGGGCGTTAAAGTTGACATTTAGGAGGTATTTTGCATCGCCTCTGAACCTGAGGCCATAGAAGGCCATGTTGAACAGTTTGTTCATGATTTTCTCCCTCCACTCCTCTTCAGTTAGTCTTGCCTGGAAAACAAACACATCATCAACAACTAACAGGTTTTAATTTATAATGTTAGCTTTTCTAGATATTAAAAACACTTATTCTGTTCGTCAACAATGAATTTGTTGATAATATACTTACACTAACTTTGCGAGGTCCAGTGATTTCTCTTAATATCCCTGCCCATACAAAAGAGGTAGAGACTCCTGAAGGATAATAATTCAAAATGTTTAGGTACATTTTTGTTCTTATTCCCACAATTCTTTTATCTTATTACATCAATTCTCAATGGATTTTCGGAGTTCGATTTCACAGCCTGATATCCTCAGAGGCATCGCTTTTTTTAAAGATGGAATCAGCCATTCCAAAACCCTACACATTGTTCAGAATTATCTTGTACTGGGTGTAAAGTAGGGCTGGGAATTGCAAGGGACCTCACGATACAATTTTATCACAATACTTTTGTGCCGATATGATATGTATTGCAATTCTTACGATTCCCATGATTCCCATCCCTACACCAAAGGGTTAAACTGAAAAACTTGTGAAAGATTAAAAGCATCACAAATGTTGGGGAGTTTAGCATACCCACCTAGAAATACTAGTTATAAGGAGACAATAAGTGGTGATGGTGTTTGTGGTTATGTCCTACTTACCTCTGCCATTCACTGCAGGTTGAATTCTATCTAGATCAATAATGTTCAAATGGGGTAGGAGCTCCTTGATCAGTGATACCGGTAGGTCTAGGTGTGATGTAAAAATAGTAACAGAAGAACAACTGTTAACTACAAATGCTGTTACGTGTTCAAACAAATATATTCAAAACTTTTTGTATATATACCTGCATAGTTATTCTATTCAATAATATAGTTAGCTAGAATCTGGCCAAGTAGACCTTATCTTTCAAGGTAATATTATCAAACAAATATGAAAACAAATGTAGCTCTAATAGCTTAGAGAAACATACCAATGGCTTTTTTGTCTAGTACATCCATGTGACGACTGACTGTTTTGAGGCACAGCTCCTTCAAGGAGGGTGTATTGGTGGACGTAACTTTTGCCATTCGAATGTCATTGGCTCTTCTAATTTGTTCCAGGTAGGGAACAAACATTCTCTTGCTAATATCAACAAGACTAACTCACTGAAAGAAGAAAACTGAATTGTTGTTTGACAGCTAACTACGCGTTTAGCAGATCCACCGTTTTCACCCTTTTAAAATGACAATCTTCGCAAAAACTTTAAATTGCGTTATTTTCATATAGGAATAGCTCAAAAGAGCGAAGGTAATAAGTAACATATTGCAAAGACATATAGGCTATGCAGAAGTAATCGTCCAGTTGTATTTCACTAGCTCGCGCGTCACTAAATGTGAACTTCCTGTATAGTCTCCGACCACTCAGTGTGGAGCTGGTGCGCATGCGCGTTGTGTAGCGGTCCTCTCCAAACCAGTGCTTTAGCAGATTGTTTGGCTAACAACTGAGTACTGAACTGTATGTTTTAGAAAAAAGTAATAGTGGTTAAAGATGGCCGCAAGATATGATAGAGCTATTACTGTATTTTCCCCCGATGGACACCTGTTTCAAGTGGAATACGCACAAGAGGCAGTAAAGAAAGGCTCTACTGCGGTAAGATCTACGTACTAGCTAACTAGCCATACAGGCTCTGAGCTGGCTAACGATAGCTACCTTACTTCCACTGGATGTTTGGTGTCTAGACGTGTGTGGTTACTTCATGTAACGTTATTTGTAAATTCAAAGTGCAGTAAATATTATGGTAGTTTCAAAAATAGCTAGCTATGCTTTTTAACTAACTGTATAGCTGATCGGCTGTGTGTGTTAGCTACAGTAGCTACCGGCGTTAGTGCGTGATGTTCATGCAGTGAGCCAGCATGACTTGCATGTTGTTGCTAGTACAAGTTAGCTAGCTAACACACCGTTAATTAAAAATCTTGGTATACAGGTTGATGTTGTGTTCAATACAATTGCAGAATTATGTGAATGTAGCAAACCTTTGAATACTACAATATTTACTTTGTGCAGGTGGGCATCAGGGGGAAAGACATTGTCGTCCTGGGTGTTGAGAAGAAGTCTGTAGCGAAACTCCAAGAGGAGAGGACTGTACGCAAGATTTGTGCACTGGACGATCATGTGTGTATGGCATTTGCAGGTAAGACCATAACAAACATCACTCATACAACTGACCTTATCCATGTCAAAATTGATTTGTGTTACTAAGGTTAGTATCGTGATTTTCAGATTCCTTGTGGTCTAGTTGAGAAATGGTACTGATTGTGTAATTGAGGTGAATGCATGAAATGTTACATTCTGGCCACTGTCTTTATCCTGTACCTGTCCAGGTTTGACGGCAGATGCTCGTATCATTATCAACAGAGCCAGGGTGGAGTGTCAGAGTCACCGGCTTACAGTAGAGGACCCCGTTACTGTAGAGTACATCACACGCCACATTGCCACGCTCAAACAGGTACAGTAGGCTGTTGAGGAAACTGTAATGACCGTTCAGTCAGGGCACATTGTAGAGAAAGTTGTGCAACGATCCAACAGAAAATCAAAATGACTAATTACTGATCTAAGGGTGTCGGTGTCAATAGGGCTTGGCGATATGGCCAAAAATGATATCACTATATAAAACAGATTCTTTTTGATATATATATATATATATATAGCACCTGCTGTGACTTGAACACAATCTAAGTGTATAATCTGCTGTATAAACTAAAGAAAAAAAAAATAAGGTCAATCAATATTTATTTTCTCTTGCTATATTGTGTTCAGATTGCCTTTGCATTATACACAAGTCAGAAAAGGTCAGTTGCAAACATAGACCATATATCACTGGACATAACGTGTGACATCACCCATTGGTTTGTGAAAATCTGATTTGGGTCATCGAATTTGCCGTTACGGGCGCACACATCTTGGTTGCGAATGTGACGATTTTAGACAAGAGGGAGGAGTAATCTAGCTAGTTAATTGATATTAATTGGAATGCTAATGAAAAACAGTATTCAAACAAAATGTAATGTTACTTACCGAAAAAACTGAACTGCCAACTCCTTTAAGTGTCTTGTCGTACAACCGAACACCATAGCCACACCCTAAACGCCCCTTTGCTTTATTGCAGATTTTAAAATCAACAAGACCATAATTTAAAAAATGAACAACATTACGTATTGCAGAAGGCTTAAATGTAGTGATTGACATCACCCATTGGTTTTTCTTATTGTTACTTAGTTTTTACTTTTTACACCTTAGCTGAGACATTCAGATCATTATATATTTGGCTTTCATTTAATCATTTCTACTAATTTCTAAATTGAATTATGAATAATCAAACCACATCTGAATAACACTAAACATGGTAGTTTATAGTTATTTGATTGTTTTTTAATAATTATTTAATAGTTGTGCATATAGAGAGAACATTATTGTTTTTCAGGAGGCCCGATATTGCCTGATATCCTATGACTAATCACGTGGTGGGAACATGCGTTCATTTGTGGCTGTGGAAATGTGATGGTGCTTACTGTGGCGATGAAACTGCAATGTCTTGCTCAATTCGCGAGACAAACTTTGAAACACCTTTTACAAACTGGCACTGCAATGTATTGGGGTTTCCCTTTATCGTTTGGCTTGTAAAATACTCACATATTCTACTACGAGCACCTTGCTTTTACACCAGTGGTTTTCAAACCTCTTCTCTGTCCTCCCCAGACACGCTATGTTTTTGTTTTAACCATGATCTACCACACCTGACTCAATTAGTCAATTACACATTAAGCCTTTCATTGATAGAATCAAGTGTGTCATTTCAGGGTTCAAACAAAAACATGGCCTCACTAGGGAGACCTGAGGAGAGGTTTGAGAACCACTGTTTTACACAATGATGATTGCGCTCTGTTGCCATTCTCTTAAGCAGCCGGCTTTCGCTCTCTTCTACATTTTTACAGACACATTCTCACAGGGCAATCGACACGCCCCCTTCTTTAAAGTCACAGTATTCTTTTTCAGATTGAATTGATTTTGCCAGAAGTTTAGCTCTTTTCGTTCCAATGAAAAGCAAGATGCAATGTTTTAATTGAGTATCGAAATATGTAAAATTCTAGTATATAACCGTTTTAAAATTCTGGTACCATGGTATTTTCTCATTGCCACCACCAGCCCTAAATACAAGTCAGTTGTTTTTCTGGTAAAGTAAAATTCAGTTATGAAATTGATGAACTGACAAGCTAGTATTATAGCCAGCTACTGCGCCCAGATTCTACTGTACATTCGTCTCTGGCATAGGCCATGTTGGACTCCTTGACTTCTAGCCCTATGTGTGAATGGCACTGGAAATTAGGTGAGCTGTTATTTGTTATGGGCTCATCGCCCTCTTGTGGTCTGATTAATGTATTACATCCAGGGGTCACCAGTCTTGGTCCTGGAGAGCTACCACCCTGTAGGTTTTCACTCCAACCACAATGTAGCACACCTGATTCTAATAATTAGCTGGTTGATGAGCTGAATACGGCTACAGTATGTGCAGTTGGAGTGAACCTACAGGGTGGTAGCTCTCCAGGACCAGGATTTGTAGGCCAGCACAGTTTGCAGATAAAGCTTGAAGATCCTTTTTCATCACAAAATTTGCAAGATTGTGAACTAAGATTGTCATTTTTTTGTCATGATCAAATTAATTAAACTTGATAACGATATTCTTCTAATTATCGCCGCATCCTGGTTGTCTCTTTTTCTGTCTTTTTATTTATTTACATGTGGGCGCCTAATGAACATGACCCAAGCTTTTCCTCACTTACACAGTCAAAACCATTGTAATACTGCATATTTTTATTCATCCCACTTCTCCAGCGCTACACACAGAGTAACGGACGCAGACCCTTTGGCATCTCCGCTCTGATTGTGGGCTTTGACTATGACGGAACCCCACGACTGTATCAAACAGACCCGTCTGGAACATACCATGCCTGGAAGGTGTGTAGCAGCCATTTCCAGTGAACCTTCTGCAGGGGTTGACATTTACTTTATTAGCAACTTTTCCTTTGGACAAGCAACCCTGGTATTTTACTTGTCAGTTAGCAAAAACTATTTGTGCAAAGCAGAAGTTTCCAGTATTGTAATTAACATGCATGTCTGTAATTCTGAGAAACAATCAATACATCTCAACTCATGTGTCATGTCGAAACCAGGGAACCTATGGTAAAAGCACATTTAAATGTTTTTCCTTGTATTCAGGCAGGGATTTTGTGATTTTTGCAATGGCACCAAGGCTATTCGCCAGGAAATTAAGGTAGGCTATTCTAGAAAGAATAGTCAGTTCAGTTGTTTAAAAAAAAACAATGTGAAGTGCTGTCACATAACATGGCCTCAAACTAACATTTTGGTCACAGATGAAAATGTACCAGTCACTCAGATTATTTAGCAAATATCTTTTTATTAAAGTGTCTCAAATAATTTATGTATTCACAGTGGGGGTCTGAGTGGTGTATTGGGCTAAATCGCTTTCTAAAGGCCATTGCAGCCATCTGGAAATCAGTGTAGTTTATTATTATGGTTTTATTTGGAACTACCGACAGAGTTCACAGGTCTAGGGGTTCGCGTGGCGTAGTGGGCTAAGTTTGTGCATTGCACGACAGTCTGCGTCATGAGAGTCAGTGGTTCAAACCGGACTATGGGTTCTCTGACATTCCCCGGACCTTTAAAACGAGTCATCGCAAATTGGCATAACGGTGCCCAGGATTTGGGATAGATAAGCCAAATCATTTACCTTGCCATGTCGCTCTCCAGCAACTCCATGTGTGCAGATCTGGCGACTGTAAATGTAATCATGGAAATCTAGTTGGTGAGCGTAATCATCCTGTGCATGATCTGAATAAAGGCTTCTGTGTTGGATGAGCAGTGCGAAAAGAATTGCTTTCAATATTGCAATGGTAGATATGTCTGTACGCTAAATCCAACATTTATATCTGCGTACCTTATCCTACTTTTTTGAAGTATTAACAGTGAACGAGCACTTGCACTGTGTAAAAAGATGCAAAAAATACATCAAGATACCAATTGCAGTTTAATTTATTTTAGCTCAATCTCTGTACTTTGGACAACTGCAGTGTACATTGTAATTGCCCGATTATTATTTTACTTGTCCCGGACAAGTCAATCCCTGAAATGGTGTATGGCTTTCTGAGTAGAAACTAGCACAGATCCACAATGAAATAAGGCTTGCATTTACTTTTTCTATAAGGAGCACATGTGTGCTGAAATTGAAATGTGTAGATTTACAATGAAAAATATTTGAGCTGTTGCAGGCCTTTAAACTCACTGATATTGGGTCATATTCTGGTAAATGTCTATTTCAGGTTATGTATGAAAGAGGGTATAAATTACTAAAGTCAACAAGGTCAAGGCAAAGATGTGTTTATCTTGGTCTTGCTAATATGCAGATCATTAGGATTGTATTATTATCAAATTACAGGCAGGGTTAATAAGATTATCAGCTTGTGTCATCCTTGTCTTTTAAACAGTAAAGTGTGTCTATTCATGATTTTTTTGAAGGTATTTTTTGGGGGTGATGAGCAGAGTCTAAAGAGATAGAATGGAGTAATGGAGTATCAAGGACCAGTTTTTTTTTCTTCTAGCACCTGTTAGTAAAATCTTTTCACATAGGTAATGCCTTGAAAATCAGCACAGTCCCATGTCTGTCTGTAGTCCTATTTTAAAGTTCAAATTCTTTGACTGTTCACTGGTGAACTAAAATTAATAATCTAGGATGGGCAACAAAATATATCTGTACATATGTAGGGAAAATGGGTGGACTGAAGTTTTTGTCTTGATACTTGGATGTGTTTTAGGACATGCTAAAGTAAATTCTCCTGTGGTTTAGTCAATCGGTTCAGGTTACCCTCTCAGCTTTTTCAGGGACTAAGCTCCATCTTTTCTTCTGCAGGCGAATGCCATCGGTCGCAGTGCTAAAACTGTCAGGGAGTTCCTGGAAAAGAACTACACAGATGAGGCCATTGCTACTGACAATGATGCTATAAAGCTGGCTATCAAAGCCCTGCTGGAGGTAGTAGAAGAGTTACACAAAAACAAAATTTGTCTTACTGAAAAAATGGAACGGTTTCCTTTCATTATACAAGTGAAAATAGTACCTCCTTCTTTCAGGTTGTTGTTGTCTGCTTTTTCTCCTAGATATATCACTGTGGTTTAATAACCTGAACAAGTTGTGGCTTGTGTTGGCTTCTTGAAATCATATATAAATCATATGTATATTGGTTCCATGCTCTTACATTACCAGGTTTATCCCCTTTCATTTTAATCTAACCTCATGATACAATGCTCACAGGTTGTCCAGTCAGGAGGGAAAAACATTGAGCTGGCAGTGATCAGAAGGAACCAGCCACTGAAGGTAAATAAACACACATTATTCTTCAGTCATGTCTTTTTGAATAATCCCTTGTTCAGGGTTTTGGGTTTGATTTCCAACAAGGAAGAATGCATGTATGGTGAATGCATACACTCACTAATGCAAATTTTCATACATCACTCTCAGCTTTTGGAGTCTAAAGAAATTGAAACCCTTGTGGCTGAAATTGAGAAGGAGAAAGAAGAGGAGGCAGAGAAGAAGAAACAGAAGAAATCTACATAAATCCAATTAGTCTGTAAACTCAATCTGTTCATTTTGTGTGAGGATAGGATACGCTTAAATTCAGGGTGAATGCATCAAATAGTGTCCGTTTCCAAAAACACCCGCTCATGTCATCCTTTTGCTTTTGTTATAAAAGCATGTTTAGATAAGCACCAATCTTTGTTGACTTATGTTTGCATATTATTATGCTGACCCCTGGACTGAAGCATTTTTCACTAATTGAAGCTGTTTATAAATTGAATCTTGAATAAAATATTGCAGTTTGTATTTTTGACTGATCAAGTGTCTCATTTACATGATCAATTATTTGAAATCAGTGCAAATTAATACCGTAATAAGTTATTGATTTGTATGCAAGTGCTTTATTAATTATGGAACCAAGAACCCTAAAAAAACATGTAATGATGTTCGGTCACGATTTGGAAGCATTCTTTTGGATTCTAATATTTCCTATGAAAACCTGTAGCTGATGTCAATGTGAATGGTTCCTAAATATATCCAACAAGAAAAGCACACAAATCTTGGATTGGTTTCTTTAAAATGTTACATGAATAAATACAAAAAACTCATTAGAATCACATACCAATCGTTATAAGAAATCTTATGCACTAACTTTTTTTGGGAACTACAAAAAATATAGACTGTTTTAATAGTAAACGTTAGAAACTAGCATATTAGTTCCAGGGATGGAAAACATGAACTAAATACAAAATATAGACAATAGTGGAATAGCAAAATCGACATTTTACATATCTAACTGGCAATAAATGCACATTATGGACAAAATATATATTTTCAGAAATTGGTTACATTGTCCCTGCATTACTCCTGTGTTCAATAAAAACATAAAATAGTATTTAAAAACTATAAAAGCAAAATTCTGGCCGACAGGCCAAATTGATGGAAAGTTACATAGTGAAGCTCTAAATAGTTTTCTGGGTTTAGAATGAGTATGGTATGTTTTCCCGTCAGAAGATTGTGGGCCTTCATGCAGCACCATACGGTCTATGCGCAGCACCAATGATCGATTGCAGGTGTTTCAGTAACATTTAACATAAGTCCATCGCGCTGCCCAATCAACCACACAAGCTGCTTCCACGTGCCCGGCGCGCGGGCATTGAATGACTCAGTATGCTAACTGTTTGTTTTGTAGACCGCATCATGTAATTTACTTCAGTTTTAAGTTAACGTTTAGTGGTGTTAGCTACGTGTGGTTAATTACATATTAGGTTAACTAATCGCTAGCTAATTTCACAAAAGTTGTTTATGATATTTTGTTCAAGTTGTGTAATGTGCTTGCTTCATTAAACTACACTAATGTATTTTCAGGTTAACATGCCAGCAACCGAAACTCAAAAACATGAAGATACAACCGCCTTATGTATCGCTAGGCCGAATGGTGAAAACACCACCACCAAAAGCTCAGCCAATACTTCAAGTACGGTGCTGATAGCCGAAGCCTCTGGTCAAACAATGACGCAAAATGCAGCCATTTCCACGCTTCCCGTGTCCGTAACGCAGGTTGTTACCACGGCGGCCATCGCACCTGTTCAGGCAAACACTCGACCAGCTACCTCATCCACAACCGTAAAGTCGATCGTGAGCAACTCTGCTTCAAAGATGATGACAACCAAGGGAAGATCCATTTCTCATTTGGTGATGAATACAAGAGTCCCCGCTCCAGTAGTTACCGTGAGCGCGCGACTGAGCTCTCCGTTAGGACCAGCCTTGAGTCGAGTTGCCACACCGACTAACAATGCAGTAATCGCGGTACCGAGAGTAACATCCGCTCAGCAACCAACTGCATCCATCAGACCTCAACAGACCACATCTGTTCAGCTTCCGGCCAACTTTCAGATCCCGCCAGGTGAGTGCCTCCAAATATCAGCTGGGACTGATGATGTCAAACAAAAAGCAAAGGGAAGAGTGGTACAACAGTAGTACTATTTTTAAAAGTTAGAATTTAACTTACTTATATTTCATTTACTTTAAGACTAGTGACATTGATTGATCTATACAGGGTTTCTCAACCTTTGGTTCTTCTTAGCTAGTTGTGGCCCTCTGGCCAAATGGGTTTAACATCTCAGATCTAGGTTACAAAATATTCCAAACACCAATGTCAAAGATAACAGGAGAAATGTAGTTCCTCAGTTGGAGTCAAACAGAGTAGAAATCAGTAGAATTCTGTTACAGTAAGTGTCTCTCTCCCCCCCCCCCCCATACATTTGATTTTCTTAAACACAAGCATATGTAACATACCTTTTCACAACTTATTCTAGGATTGTAGTTCATCGTTGCCAGTCATGGACATGCTAATCGGTAACAACCCAACTGAGGAGCGATCTAGATTAGCCCACAGTCCGAGGACACAAGTGTCTATGGGGTCCTATAAAGACACTTAACCTACACTGGTGCGGTACGTTGAGGCAGCAGGTAGAATTTGAGTCATTTAGCTGACACTCCAGAGCAACTTACAGTAAGTACAGGGACATTCCCGCTGGAGCAATTTAGGGTGAAGTGCCTTGCCCAAGGACACAACAATATCTGGCAGAGAATCGAAACCTGCAACCTTCCGACTACTTGTCTGTCTCACTAACCGCTTAGCCATCTGACCCCTTGGTGTAGTCACTGCAACATTAAAAAAATACATCTACAGTAGATAACTTTGTTTGACTTTCTGATATTTATTTGTCCCGTATTATTCTCCAAATGACACGGTGGCCGAGTTGGGAATTACCAAACTTTATTGTGACTGTTGTGTCAAACATGACCAGCATGCATATTTTGAAGATTTGATGGTCTGGAGCGTTCCTTTAAGTAAAGTGCCTCCCTAATATGACCTGATATGTTGACAGGTATGGTGCTGATCCGCAGTGACAGTGGTCAGCTGATGCTGGTGTCTCAACAAGCTTTGGCCCAGGCTCAAGGCCTTGCAGCCAGAACTCCCAGCATTGGGACCTCTCCCAGGCCACCTGCTATACACGTGTGTTTGACAAATTATGACAACTTATTCATTACCATGTACTTACATATAAGCTGCGTGCCTGTTCGTTAGATTTAGCCTTAGTGTGAAGACAGACATGATGTCACTGTAGGTGTCCTCTGCAGCTGTTGTGAGGAAACCAGAAACTCCTGCAGTGATCAGAGCACTTCCACCTCCTAGCCCCCATGAGACCCCGGGACAGAGAGCGCCTCTGGTTAAGGTATGCAAATGTCTGGTTTTAACCAATGGTTAATGTCTAGTTTAGTGTATGATCAGTTCCTCTGTGGGGTTGATCAGGGGATTAAAAATGGGATAGTATATAATTTTACAGTTGTGTGTTTGCAATAATTTTGCTTTGCTCAAGGTGACAGGTGCAGCTCCCAACCCATCCACCAGCCAGATACAGACGTCCCGGCCTGTGACTCGCCCAGGTCCGCTCATCATCCCAAACAAACCCACCAACACCCCCAAGGCCACACCCTCCACCATTACACCTGTAAGTCAAATTTGGACCCATGATTTACTAAAGCTATTGGCCATGTTCAAGGTGTTTAACTGAGCAACAAAACACCTTTCATCATGAATAATGACTCATGTATGTATGTAATTCAATTACGATTTACCCATAATACATTTGTGTTCCTCCTCCTAAAAGTGGAAGATTTCACTTCCAAGTACAGCATGTACATTCGTATGCAAATGTTTAAACACCTCTGACAATTTCTAGGATTTTCATTTCTAAATAATTGGGTTTTGATTAGCAATTTCATTTTTATCTATCAAATAACTGAAGGACACAGTAATATTTTAGTAGTGAAATCAGGGTTTATTGGATGAATAGAAAATTTGCAATATGCATCAAAACAAAATTAGACGGGTGCATAAATTTGGGAATCTCAACAAATATATCACATCAATATTTAGTTGAGTTTCCTTTAGCAGAAATAACAGCCTCTAGACACTTCCTATAGCCTGTAATGAGTGTCTGGATTAGGTAATTGTTGTTTTTTTTTAAGGTATTTTGGACCATTCCTCCTTGTAAAACATCTCCAGTTCAGTTAGGTTTGATGGTTGCCGAGCATGGACAGCCCGCTTCAAATCACCCCACAGATTTTCAATGATATTCAGGTCTGGGGACTGAGATGGCCATTCCAAAACATTGTACTTCGTCCTTTGCATAAATGCCAGAGTAGATTTTGAGCAGTGTTTTGGGTCGTTGTCTTATTGAAATGTCCAGCCCCGGCTTAACTGATTCCTCTACATTATTCTCAAGTATCTGCTGATATTGAGTGGAATCCATCCCTCAACTTTAACAAGATTCCCAGTACGGGCACTGGCCACACAGCCCCACAGCATGATGGAACCTCCACCAAATTGTACAGTGGGTAGCTAGAGTTTGTCTTGGAACGCTGTGTTCTTTTTTCCTGGAGGGACGAAACACTTAGATTTTTGGTTTCTCTTTCTAATAAGGGACTGGTTTATACCTGGGAAAGCAGGTGATTGCAATTAACTACTAGGTAAAATAAAAAATCTGAAGTATTTCGGCCCTCCTGGACCGGAGTTGCCTACCCCTGACCTAAACCATAATGTTGAACAATCTTTGTTTTTGAGAGTTGTTTTGAGTTCCCCATGTTGCCACTCTTCAGAGAGTCAAAGAGAGCAACAACTCGCCATCCTCAAATTAATAATATCTCACAAATTGCATACTTCCACTTACGTAATATTAACCATCTCTGTCCCTTTCTCTTAAGTAACAATACCGCAGTTCTTATTCAGGCACTAATCACTTCACATTTAGACTACTGTTATGCTCCTCACACAGGTGTTCCCTCCAAACTGCTACCAAGCTTCAGCTGGTTCAGAATTCGGCAGCTCGTGTTCTTTCTAGTACACCTAATTGAGCACATTTCTCCAGTTCTTCAGCAATTGCACTGGCTTCCATTGAAGTATAGAGTTGAATTCATGATCTTGCTACTTACCTATAAGGCACTTCATAATCTTGCACCCCAATACCTTACTCAACTTCTCCATGTTTACACTCCTTCTCGTGCTCTCAGATGTTCATCTTCAATTTCTCTTGTGGTACCTCAGATTTGACTAACTACCACAGGTGCCAGATTGTTTAATTATGTTGCCCCCCGCCTATGGAACTTCCTTCCCCTTGATGTTTGCAATAGCGATTGCTTGTTCACTTTTAAAATTCGTCTTTAGACACATCTTTTTATACAGGCTTTTTAAAACATGTTTTATTGAGTTCTCTGTATCTGTATATGTGGCTTGTTTGTTGTGATTTGTCTTATGTATATTGCTTGTGAGGTGACCTTTGGTGTTATGAAAGGCGCCATTAAATTAAATGCATTAGGATTATTTTTAACTTTGCATTTGGCTACCTTAAATACCGTTTCTCAGGATTGGATGCACCTATTTATGAAGTTCAATGCTTAATGAGCTCACCAAACCAATTGTGTGTTCCAATTAATCAGTGCCTAGGTAGTTACAGGTGTTCAAATCAACAAAATGACAAGGGTGCCCAAATTTATGCACCTGTCTAATTTAGTTTTGATTAACATTTTCTGTTAATCCAGTGAACCTCATTTCACTACCAAAATATTACTGTTTCCTTCAGTTATTTGATAGATCAAAATGAAATTGCTGATCCAAACACCCAATTATTTCTAAATGAAAATCGTCAGGGGTGCCTAAACGTTTGCATACGACTGTAGTGTATAGGATGTCTTTGTGTTGCTAAGTGTGACCTCTGACCCGTGTCATGCTGTCTGTTCAGGAGGTTCTGGAGAACGTGAAGAAATGCAAGAACTTCCTGGTGACCCTCATCAAGCTGGCCTCTAGTGGCACCCACTCTGCTGACATGGCCAAAAATGTCAGAGAGCTCGTAAAGAGCCTGCTGGTACACACACACACACACACACACACACACACACACACACACACACACACACAGATGGGAATATTTAAGATGGCTATAGTTACTGCTTAAATATATAAAGTAATTTACATGGCTGTGGCTGGCTACACTGATCAGAAATTACATTGGGAGTTACAGAATTATGTTGTGTTATGAGACTTTTATTCTCTTGTGTGTAGGTTAGGCACCTATGAATTAAACTGTCATATAGTTGACTAATGTGAAACCTCCCATGCATGTATCAATGTTAGGCTTCTGTGTTGAATGATCAGTGATCAAAATCAAACAGCTTGGTGAGACTGGCTTTAGAGCAGCGGTCACCAATCCTGGTCCTGGAGAGCTACTGTACCACCCTGTAGGTTTTCACTCCAACTGCACATAATGTAGCTTCATTCAGCTTATCAACCAGCTAATTATTAGAATCAGGTGTGCTACATTAGGGTTTGAGGGGAAGCATGTGATCAGATTATCATGGGCTGCTGATGAGACTAGGCTGAAGGGGATTTGGTCATGATGAATTGGGAGAGAAATTAGAGGAAAACAATGCAGATGATGACCACACGAGGTGTCACTTCCTTTAGATGAAGGGCCCTATCTTGCACCGGGCGCAATGCAGTGAAAAGTCTGAACGCTGGTGTCTTTGCTAGTTTAAGACCGACGCAGTTGTCAATTTCCCATCAGGCGCCCACGTTGTTGAAATAGCAAATGCACCTGCGCCCATATTTGCGCCCATGGGAGTGCTGGTCTAACAGGGAGGTGTGTTCAGGATTATTCTTGGTGTAGTGCTATCTTGAGGCATTGGAAAGTGATCGCGCCATTGACAAACAAACAACCTGGTCTAAAGTCAATGGCGCAGCACGTCATAGTTATTTTAACAGCAAATTAGTCAAATGCCCCTATGGCATAGGCACAGCGCATGCACACTATGCTTGTTGCACACACACAGGGAAGCGCAGCAGCACACAAACATGCAAAAGATTACAAATAAAATATTATGTTGCAGATCTGACGTCATAATAGCAATGACACTTAGTACAACCCTTTTAGACCATGCGCCCGGCGCATGGACCCTTTTATCCGCTGTCAAACTAGCAAAAGTGGATTTGGACACGCCCAAAGCGCTCTTGCGCCATGCACTTCACGCCATGCGCTTAGATGGTTAAAATAGGGCCCAAAAAGTATGAAGATTTGAGGAGTGGCAAAATTTTGCCTTGTTGTCCAGCCAACAGTCTGTTGTCTCATGCTGACCACCGTGAGAACTTGGAGTAAGCAGCACAAATCCATGGTCCCTTTCTGCCTGATGTCAACAGTGGATGTTGAGAGTGTACTGATGATAGGGCAATGTTCCTTGGCTCAGTTTTGGTTTGAATTAAGAAACTTAAACATAATCATCCTGTGCATTATCTGACTAAAGGCTTCCATGTTGGTACCCTGGAAATCCAGAGTTCTCGCGAGAGCACAATTTGAATTTATTGAGTTCAATCTACCAGTTAGCTCCGCCATAGGGGCTTAGCGAAAACTCACTGGTGATTGGTCGTAGTGTTATCCAATCGTGTACAGTGAGATTTTCAAATGCACGTTTGGTGCCCCCCCTCGAGTTGAGTCATTTTCATTACTCGATGCCAGACCATAAATCGTTCAGGATTTTGGTCTGGATTTTTCCAGGATACCATGTTGGATGAGCAGTGCGAAAAGAATCCGCAGCTCGGCGGCATGTGTTTGGATGAATCATGTGCGCACCTCTTGCCATCCTGCATCTGTCCAAGAAGTTGCAGAGCTGCCAACAAGGCAGGGTCAGTGGGAATTGGGAGGAGAGAAAGATGAGGGAATAATACATTTAAACACCATAGTTTATCTGCTTTTTCCAATCAAATATGTTTTTTTGCACGGCGTGTGTTCGTGATCACGACTAGAAAGTTATGGATAGTTGTCATATCTTTTAGAAGTGCTTGCTTTTGTGAAACTATGATTTTTAAGAAGCTGACCTTTTTGTCTTTCTATAGGCCTCAAGCTATTTAGAGAACATTGGGTGCTGGCAGACTAGAATAAGGGCCTATTTAGAGAAAGATAGTGAGGATTTTTTTTGCCACTGGCGTAGCATTCGTCACTGTGTTGCTTGCAACTTCATTACATACATCAAATTCCTCTACAGCTTTTAGGAAAAACCAGGTGAAGAATTTTTTTTATGTCCAATGGTAATGAAGATCGGGTACTCAACTTTCAGCCTTGTTTCATGTTTGTTTCCTTGGTATAAATTAAAATCTGATTCTGGTAATGAGCCTGGTTGTACTTACAATCATATTGGAATTTGCTGTAGTATACTTACAGATAAAAGCTGACGCAGACATATCAGGGTTGGTTATATATACCACGTCTGTAGATCTGAAGCAATCAGTCATGGCTGGATTATCTGGTGACATGTATTGTTCAGAGTTGTTCATTTGCACATTATCTCTAGGTTACATTCTTTTGTCCACATTCACAGAGAATATTTGCTTGTGAGTTTAGTGAGGATATGGGACACCATGGTGCTTGCTTAAATGTGTAATAGTGAAGTTGTGATCTATCTAGATTGGACAAGTCATGCGTAGCCAACACAACTTGGACCGACCTTGCATGTCTTGAAGCAAGTTAGGAGTGGATTGCAGAGTTGCGTTGATAAATTGCCATGCTTCATTTAGAGGTGGAAGTGTGCACTCTGAGAGATGTACAGGGGCGTGTTTGACAGGCCTTCAAGGTATGCAATGCTTGTGGTCCCTGAGCTGGCAAGGGGGCCTGGAGAGTCCTGTTATTTTTTAAACAATGACTTGCTACAATTAACATATGCCGCATGCCAGCTCAGTTGTCTACAATTGCTTAATCCAATCAATGCATGTCTGGCTGGCTTAGTTGTTGGTTTTGGATTATTGGAGGGTTTCTTGTGTTTGGAGCAGCAACCTCTTAAGTCAGCCATTTATTGGCCACAAACCTTTCCTGGCAAATTCATAACAAAAACGTGAACACCAATGGATTACGACTGCAAAAAGTCAAAGATGGGAGACAAGATCCCTCACAAATGGCCTTGTTATTCTCTGAAAATGTGTTGGGTTTATTGTGAGCCATGCTGGCTTTTTGCTAACCAACATTGTCCCTGAGACCAACCTGCTTGGACCACAGGGCCAAATGCTTAAATGCTCAGTTAGCATAGTCTGACAATTGGAATCAGAAGAGCACTGAGGCAGTTGCACTGATAAAGTCCTTGGAAAGCTTTGAGGTTGCCGTAATGACTGTCAGTCAACAAATGATTTTGGATGCCGAAAATGTTGTCCAATGTGTTGTTCCAAACAGTGTGTGGAGTCGAGGATGACGCCTAGGTTGCCAGCATAGGGGGAGTGGGAAACGACTGTGTTGTCATCAATGATGTCTCAGTTACTAAAGAAAAACCTGATATTCTAAAACAAAAAGAAAGACAGGAGAAAAAGGGGAATGATGGGTTACCCAATTTTTCAAACAGGAAGCTGGGTGTTAAAATGTGGTGGAAATTAATCAGTTAGCTTAGTCCATAGTGAAATAGGCTACTTTGCCTCGGCTAACATTAGCTAGTTACTGAATATTCTGCGTTTTTACATTCCCTTCCTATTAGTCGACATTTAATCAATGCAGGCAAACCTTTAGCAAGCTACTGATACTAAATAATTTGTCCCTCCCTGGTCCCAGGCCCAGATGAGGCTTCAGGCTCACAGCCTTGTCTGTTAATCCCCAACATACCCCTGAACCAGCTATACTGCTCCCAACTGAAGGAGGTGAGCACCATTGTTTTCAATGGCATGTCAGTTGGCATAATTGCCTTTGGTCCTTGGGATATATATTTTTTATTTTTAAATTATTAAATCTTTTTCAATGATAATAATTCAAACACTATCTTTCCACATATTGATAATTAGTTATATAAAACAACAACAGCCTGTTTTGGATGTTGGACAGTTTGAAGCATTGCGTGACTCAATCTGTCACAGCCAATGTTAAAATAATACCTTTATGTCATATGAGCATGGTTTGTCTCTGTGGCTTTAATCCCGACAGAAATATGGTAGTTTACTGACATATATTCAGGTGCTATATCATTTTATAAATATTAACGTTTATTTCATTGAAGAACTTAATATACAGCACTGGGAAAAAAGAGACCACTGCAAATCGTTCTTAAATCAACTCCATTGAAAACCTCTGGAATCCTGCTTGAGTTTTTGAACCAAGAGTGACAAATTCACTCATCATCAATGTGAAAGACTGGTGGAGAGCATGCCAAGACACATTAAAGTCTAATTATTATTATTATTATTATTATGATGCCACCAAATATTGATTTCTGATCTCTAAGAGGGTAAATATTTTTTCGCTACGCACATGAGATGTGTGATGATGCGATCCGACAGTGTCCCCCCTATCAGTAGGGTCCACAGTCACAATGTCACTTTCCAGACAAGTTCCATTGTTGGATGCAGCTCGTTATTTGAAAGTTTTGAGATATTTGCAAATGGAGGGGTATTGACATAATATTCCTGTATAGAGTCCTTGTTTTAGAATGTGTAATATTTCTTGAATTTTAACACTGAGAGCTCCAATACGAATTGTTTCATTTTCTAAAAGTTTCCAGCATGTAACATGTCCTAAGTTATACCTATGTAGCAAAAAAGACATTGACCTGCGTACAGAAACCACAGTATAGGGTCTTACTTTGTATCTTCATCCTCTGTATTTATATTGTTAACTGACTCATGGCACTAGCAGAGGGGTTCTCAAACCTCTACTGGGGACCCTGAGCTGTTCCATGTTTAAGATGTTTCCTAGAGCTAGCGCACCTGGAGCAACTCCTCACCTAATCATCAAGTCCTTACCTCCTTGAATCAGGTGAGCTAGTTAATGGCTAAAACAAAACTGAGATGCTGGGGGTCCCCAGGAGAGGTTTGAGAACCTATAATGTCCCTTAATGGGACAGATGTAGTCAGATACATGTTGCCACCAGCAGGCTGGCCAGTAGGTACTGGATGTGTTGAGTGATGAGCCACGTTGCCTTTTCACCAAACAAATCTTTTGGAAACTGGGCCAACAAAAAGTTATTCACTAGCATTCTACTTAAAGTGTATGCACTGGTTGTAATATGTAGGCAGGGGCCAGTTCCTGACTGAAATGTCTGCAGCAACTTTACGATTACTACATATTAAGACTAGTATGTAAACTATCCTTTATTTCAAACAGAACTAAAAGCATTTTAACAATATGGAAATAGAATGTTGAAATACACCTCCAGAAATAGCATGGTTCACTTTACAACATTTTCCGAGTATGGAGCTAAAACAGTCTCAATAAAGATAAATGCACACACTACATTCACATATGCACAAACAGGATTCATACATGCACAGACATGATTCATACATGCACACATGATTCATAAATACACACACAAGATACACAAATGCACAGAAAATTCACAAATGCACACACAAAAATTTAAAAGCACAGAAAATTCACAAATGCATACAAAATTCACAAATGCACACAAAATTCATAAATGCACAGACAATTCCGAAAAGCAAACAAAATTTACAAATGCACACAAGATTTATAAATGCACAGGACACGATTCAGAAATGTATTTCTGATGC